>SMSQ01026221.1:79174-95212 GCA_019453375.1 Ctenoplectra terminalis
TTTTTTTTGTGTTTTTTTTTTTTTTTTTTTTTTTTTTTTTTTCTTTTATGTATGCCATTAAAGAAATTAATGTATGTATTATTATTGTATATTATGTTGTGTACTTTAAAATAAATTTCTGAAACAATAATAATCGTGTAATTATATTTTACAGGTAATTTTGTATTCTTCACTACTGCAGTGAGACGATTTTCTGATTCAAGTTTTGTGTTTCAAATAGTATTCTCTAACTTAGATTGTTTGTAACTAATGAATCACTGGAACAATAATAATGAAATTTATCTTAAATTGTAGCTGACTACAATTTAGCTAAAAGCTTTAACACGTTAAGCGCCACGCCGGTCCCTGCGGACCGACGCTTTTCTGAGATCTGACAGTATCGATTAAAAAAAAAAATACCTTATAATTCATTAATGAATTCTATTGAATCACATTAAACAAAGATACCACTTTCTTTTGCAGACTTCTACAATTTTCTTCTTAAATTCCTAATTATTTGGCGACCAAATGTTTTTTAATTATTATCACAGTCTAAAGGAAAGTCGACCAAAATCGGCGTGGCGTTTAAAGTGTTAAATTCTTTAACACGTTCGTCGCCCAGCGCGATTCGGTTGAGTTTCTTGCGGGGCCCAAACCCGACTGTCGGCGTGCCGTAACGTTAACAAGCAGTGAACAGGAATATCAACAATGTAACTCAAGTATTATTATTGTCGTAGGCTAATCATGATTACGTCTAGATATTGGAAATTTGTAACGATCTGATCGATCGTTTAAACCATATAAATAAATATTTTATCGTTGTTTTGATATACTCGTGGTCGATCTGGAAATCGGTCGAGCCTGGTCGAATTTGCAAAAACTATCCTTTATGTTGTATATCCTATATTTATATTTCAGTGCTTATTCCATTAAATTGTTTTTAAAAATACAACTGAAAATCCTATTAACTTCAACAAGAATAGCGAAACATACCCGACGCGGCGACGAACGTGTTAAAGCTTAAAAAAACTCCAATCTTTAAAATTATTAATGAATAACAATTTGCGAAATCGAAGAAACACTAAATTATTTTTAATTACCAGAACATTGTACCGTGTTATTCAACGTAGAAAGTACATAAATCAATCGGAGATTTTTATTCAAAAATCAGAAATACATGATCGAACACTCGTAAGAAAAGTAATTATATTTCAATTATTTTCTCAAATTATCCGCAAAGAAGGAATATTGGTAAAATTGGTCTAACATTTTATAAAAAAAAAAAAAAAAAAATTTATCGTTTATGGCAGGTTGAAAATAATTTGTTGATTCATCGTTTTAAGTCCTAGAGGGCAGAATAAATATCGGAATTCTTTTTTGAAGATCAGTATTTAAGTTCGAGTTACGTAAAATCTTACCAGATGATGAATCTATGTTGTATTCTCGTACTAGGGTTCTATGCATGCGATAAAAAGAACAATTTATGATAAAATGTAGTTAAACATATTTCATAGAATTACGTGGTGTGGTTACATATAAAATGAATTTTAAATCTTCATCCACTTAGCGGAGCCACTGAAACCACTTTCAATATTCAAGTTAATTCGGATACATTTGCGGTGACTGTGTAATAACCTTACTCAAAACATTAAAAAGTCGGTTTTGTTCTACTAATTTTTCTTAAATCGATCAATGAAATGTAAATTAAAATGCTTAAACAATTATTTGCAACGAAACCTTTCACCATGTGCCATGGAAAGTCGATCTCATTTTTCTCCACTATTGCGGATATTCATAACATACTAAGTACGCATTTGAAAACCGATTGTGACAGTATAAAAAAGCTTAGTAGTATCAAAGGGGACTATATTATCGCAAATATACCTAAAAATCAGATTATTCGGAATTGTACAATACTAGTGGTAATTGTAATTTGTTAATAATATTGTTGAACATTACATAATTTGTATGTCAATTATAATCTCTTTGTTCTTTTTCTTTCTTCGTCAGGATACAAATGTGAATTTAGAGAAAATTGAGTTTCTTCCTAAGTGTCTGATGCTTAAACCTATGATCATGAGAAATAGGATTTTTATACTCAAAGAAATGGGAGTAAAGTGTATAGCTCTAGACCATATTTATCGGTACGTTTTAAATATGTTCGCAAATATAAGTTTGTATTTTGCGACACGATATTAATTATAATTTTGTCTTATAGGTTTCCATCGTCGATGCGCAAATCGATACGGTTCTTCAAAAAGGAACACAATATACCAGTTAAAGAAAACATTATGGACACTATATTTTCCAATATCGGTATACTCAAAAATAACACCGATATAAATTTGAAAAAATTTAGTTATACGACACGAACAAGCGAATATTTTAAAGTATGTATGTTGTATTATAAAACGTACTATCTGAAATTAAATGATAAATCGTTTTATACAAACAAAAGGTTAAAGTATCAGAGTTTAACAGAAATTTCCAAGTTAATAACTGTATTGAAGAACGAGTGTAAGCTTGACGAAGAAGCTGTAGGTATAATTGTTTATCAAAGAAAATATTTTGCAACATTAAAACAGTATGATACGATATATCTTTTTTGCAGATATTAAAACATCCTTATCTCCTGAATCTGGATATTGATAATGTTACAGAGATCCTAACGGAGTTTAAGAATTTAAAAATAAGTGGAAAAACTATAATTGAGATAATAAGAAAACGTCCCCGTATTTTATTTTATGAAAAAAACAAAATTAATGAAATCCTTCACTTTTTTCAAGTATTGAATATCCCAACCAAGTCTATTATATCTTGTGTACAAATTTTGAACATGCACAAAGGAAGGTTTCTTCAAAGATACATGGACATCGCGAATACTGAAGAGTTGAGTTTGTGGTTACGGCATCCACGTATAGTATCTATGATATATAACTATAACATGGTCTTGAATCGCGTGGAATATCTTAAATCTGTAAACTATTTGAAAGCTGCGAACATTAATACACTTTTATCGAGAAAGACATTTTTCCATAAGTGAGTATTTTAACAAAATGGAAAAAAAACTCGTTAGTAGCAGTTGCTGCTCGACCGTAAGAGCTATCGTTGTAAAATGCATAACGATTTTATTAATGTTATTAATGATATCATTTTTTCAATCGAGATTGATTGTTTTATTCTTACTGCTACAAGCTTAAACGCTACAAATTTTCGTGAACCGCGGAACCGCTATTAATTATGATTAATAGTATCCATTGAATGATGTATATCAAAATTTGTTAGTACTAATGTATGCGTTCTAGGTTTATGGGAGGCGAAATTCTCCACAAAACTGCAAGAAAATATCTTCTGTACGTTTTGAGCAAAGAATTAGGAAATGACAAATGTTATCTAATTAAGGCTATCGAGAGGCATCCTTATTGGAAACATATTGAGCTGTTCAACATTGTGAAAACAATACACTATTTAAAGAAACATTACACGATAGAGGATATATGCAGTAATATTCATATTATACTTTATCCAATGTAAAAACGCTTTTATATTGTTTAAATTATATTATAGTGAATGTTAATAGTTATAAGTATGATATACATAATTTTTAATTTATATATATATATATATTTTTTATTTGTAGAAACAAGGTTATAGATACGTTGAACTTGGTACACGAAGAACATTCACCGCAGAAAGGATATGATTTTAATGCTAGTCAGTATTTAGCATTATGTATGTACAAATTAGAAAAAGAATACCATTTTAGCGGGGATGGTGTTTGGCAAGCAATACACAACGAAATGTATCTTGATCAACATTTGTTTAAGGATGTAGAAGAGAACGAGGTTATTAATCTTCTTAAAAATGAAAAAATGAAAGAGGACGGAATGCTAGATTTAACTAGTGTGGCGTGGTTTGAACATATGTTACAATCGTCTCAAAAGTAAATTTAAGTAATTATATATATTTTCGTTATAATAATCTTGTTAATCGAGTCGGATATTTCTGACGATTTATTAAAAACCACTTTCACATACAAATTGAATATTAATGTACAAGATTATAATAGTTTACGTCGAATTTTTTAAATACCTTAATTGCGTTATTCATTCAAGACACATCACTGGTTTCAAATCTTTGATTACATATTATTTTTAAGTGTATTTAGACGTGTGTAATTACAATCATAAGAAAAAAAAAAAAAGAAAAGAAGAACGGAATACAAAATACACGCAAAATATTTCTAAAAGAAACTTTACAGACTCGGATGGATACTTTATGTACATGTTTTTATATGCAAATCGTACAACGCGTGAATAAAGTACGATACGACAACGCTTGATTTCACTCGCTTTTACTCGTACAATACAAAAGTACTCGCATTTCGCACGAATCTATATTTTTAAGGCACTTGAATGCACTCATTCAATTAATCTCTTAAAATAGTTTATGTTCCTTAAACATACGTTTATTACCAAAACGAAAAAGCCGCTTTCTAGAATTTACTAAGAAGTATCAACGATTATCCTTGGTGCACGATATCCACAAAAATTCGCGAACAAACGAATCATCTCTGATCAATTTCTCAAAACTGTATAATACAACAAGAAGTTATATGTAACATGATAAAAACACGTTCGACCAGTGTCGCGAGTAAAAGTATAAATAAAAAAAAAAAAACGTTTAAAGACTCCTGAAAGAGGCTTTCTACTAAAACCATCTCTATTTTCAGAATAACAAAATTGCAACAACTACCACTTCAAGGCTCTCGTCATGCTAAACCCAAACACACCATCTAAACGATAAAAAAAAAGAAAATCAGAAAACAACTACCTTAAGACTCTCTATCATCTTCGCAAAAAAAAAAAAGAACCAGGATATTTTCTCTAGCATAACTCAAACAAGACTCAAAACGCTGTCCAAAAGGCTCGAATCTCAAGACTCCAGACCCACGGATCTATTTCGTCAACCCTGAAACTCCCTCGCGAAGGTCGACCCATTCCAAACCGGAACCACCAGGTGCTCTATAGCGAGCCTAGACCGGAGGTTTCGAGTCAGTTCAGAAAAGGAGGCAACTGTACATAATTCTGTTGGCTGGTCGGCTCGCTTTTCACCATCACTTGTTCCTTCATCCCTTGCCGACCCTGCGGCGAGTGCATACCGTATTCCTGCTTTTGGTCTTGCTGCTGTTGCTGCTGTTGCTGCTGCTGCGCGTAATCAGTCTGCTCGTGCTGATACTTGTCCGCTGGACTGAGCCCGCTCACGTAATCCAGCTGCTTGTTCTGCTGATGCTCCTCCTCGGACATTGAGTTGGCTAGGTGCGTCGGCGGCGAGTGGGTGGTCACCATTGTCTGGTAATCGTTGCGGGTCAGAGGAGGCGGTGGACTGTTGCTGGCGTTCATGTAGTCCTGGTGCACGCGCATCGTGTTACCCGAGGGCGTTGAGAACAGCGAGGCGTCGTGTTGGGGTAGCATCGTCGCGTACGAGTACGCCGAACCGTTGTTGCTCGGCCCACCGAAGGAGGTCGAGTACGGTGAATTGGATGGGCTGAGTAGGTTGAGGTGCGGCGACAAGTCGTACGCAGGGGAATACCCCCAGGCATCTGGAGGCGCGGTCGCTGTTGTTGGAGAGGCGAACGGGTTGAGGGTGTTGTTCAGCGAGGTGAATGATCCTGAGAAAAAAAAGGAGGGGGTTGTTTTTATTGTATTAATCTGGTCGGTATGGAACTGAGTTTGTGTGAGAGTTAACTTTGGTTAGAACATGTGATGCTTGGAACAAGCGTCTGAGAATTGTCTTTTTGTTTCTGATTAATTTGGTTTGTGTAAAAGAGATTTTTATTGGAATTGGATCTATTTCAAAAATATTGTTATTGGAGTAAGTAGTGGTTTATGTGAAACTTGGCTCTGGTTAAAAAATGTATAGTGATTGGAATAAGCTGGGAAGAATTTTTTTTTAATTAAATTTGGTCTGTGTAAAACAGATTATTATAAAAATTAGTTAAAGGTGGTTAAAATATGTACTGATTAAAGTAAGTGGTAATTGGTTAATGTAAGATTTAGGGAACGTTGTGGTCATAGCATCAGTTCCTAATTCTAAGTTATAATTTTTGTGTGAAAAGTGTGTCGGAAGTTGTTTGGTTTGGTGGAGACAACTTGAAAGAATTATCTGAATTTTTTTCTCTCTCTCTTTTCAATAATTATTTAGAGTTAATTATTATTTTGTTATAATTACCTGATAAACCAGGACTTGCCGAGCCAGCAGCCATGTAACCGGCTGTTTTACGCGGAGGTTCCCTCTTCCGCCATTTTGCACGCCGATTCTGGAACCAAACTTGAACCCTCGACTCCGAGAGCGCGAGTTTCAGGGCTAGTTCTTCTCGTGCGAAGACATCGGGGTACGGTGCACGTTCGAACGCCCTCTCCAATTCCTCCAATTGATAAGCCGTGAACGTTGTTCTGAAATAATTAATTCGCAAAGTGAAAAATTTGCAAGTCGTTGGTCGATTGTTAGTGCGAAGCGTTGAAGTAAATCGAGTCCAAGCAAATAAAAAAGGTAAGCGATTAATTGAATTTTTAAATATGTTAATCAATTTTTGTAATAATTTTTTTTTACCAGATATTGTAAAAAAATATATATATACCTAGTTTTCTTCTTCTTGATCCCATTGTTATCAGTCTTCTTCTTGGAGTCTTTCTTGGCCGGCTGTGCCTCGCTACTCACTGTAAAATAAATGAATATAATTTAAACCTTGCAAAATAAAAAAGTTATTGTTCCACTGGCGAAAAAAATCTCCAAAAATACTATTTCAATATCTCAATAATGTAACATTTTAAATCCGTTACTATATCCATAGAGCGACTAAAATACAAATTAAACGATTCTTCAACAACGTTCTACGTTTCATTTCCACGATAAAAAATTGTTGCAACCATACAGAAGCGCCGTTTAAAATATTCGCATTATAGAAAATTCCAAAATAAATACATGTTCTACATTTCATTTCCACGATAAAAAAATTGCAACCGTACAGAAGCGCCATATAGAAAACCATATAGAAAATTGAACGAGAAAATTCCAAAATAAATACATGGACACTGATCAGTCATCAATACAAATTAAAATCTCCACGAAAAAATCATTAAAAATCTTTCAACAAAATTACACCATTTATTTGCTTCAGACGCAACAGTAAGTCTTCTCAAGCATTTTCCAAATTAATAAATTTAATTCAACCCTACCATTAAAACTACTAATTTAAACAAAATCTTCCCAAAGAAGAATTCGAAGCTAATCGCTAAGATCAACCAATTTACTCGTCGCGCCATACGAACCTGGAGCAAGAGTGTTCAAAGGATCTTCCGGCTTCCTTTTCAAAGGATTTCCAAGCTGCAGACCCTGCTGCAGTGTCGTCGAGGTCGGCGTCGCTGCTGTGGACGTCGAAGTGGTGACATCCTGCGTCTGAGGAAGAGGAGCGTACATTCCAGCCAATTCCAGCTCCTTCAGCTCCTTCTGTTGCTGCTGCTGCTGCTGCAGATGATGATGGGACGTCTGATGATGAGGCGGTGGACTGTTGGACGAGTCTAACTTGTGAAGATGACCACCGGTTGGCATTAAATCACCGCCATGGTGTCCACCATGAAGGCCAAGCATCACTTGAATACTGTGAACACCGGAACTGCCTCGACCGCCGAAGTCGGAGAAGATTGGGTCGTCGAAAGGACCTCCGTCCATTTTTCGCCGATCGAGTAACTTTCACAAGACCAAAAAACTCCGGTTCCTCTTTTCCGTTTTCGATTCTTCGAACGATAAATAACAATTCCGGATTGTTCTTCGTTAACGCTCCGAAAGTTCGCGTTCGCTTCTGGCGCTCTCAAACGGTTCGGTTTCGCGTCTCTGTTACTTAAAAGTAATAAACCGCGAGATGAGGTTCGCGATTTATTCCTCGATCAGCACGTGGCTTCGTCGTAAGAACCTAATAAGAATTTTCCTTCTCTTCGATGTTTTCTTAAATTCACCTTCTTCTTCTTCCACCAAGTCTTCTTCGATCACGCTCGTAAACAATTTTTCTTTCGATCGCACATTTCTTCTTTCTCGATACCCTTTTTTCTTTTTCTTTTATTTCTAATCAACTTTCTTTTACCAGCACTGAAAGTCAATAATTCGAAGCAAGATGAGAACTTCTTTTAACATCGATAAATCACGATTCTTCTACTTCGGTTTCCGATGGATTCACGTTTCTCCGAACGTTGTCCCTCTTCTTCTTTCTTCTCCCTTCGATCACAACAATTTGAAAATCCAGGATCGTCGAACGGCGTCCAACTCTGTTCCAATTACCCAGGCCAACGCAACAGGTTCCCCATTCACTTGCACCGATTCCTCGACTTCTTCGTTAAGAACCACCCCGCCAATTATGCAAAAAAGGCGCGCGCGTTACGCAGGGATGGCGGTCGCGTTCGCGCGTCCTCCGTAATGGAATCCGAGCCAATTGCGATCAATTGTTGCCCGGGTTATGATTAATTTTGATTAGTTGGAGCTAACGAAGCGAGACCAGCATCGTGTCGCCGACACAACGGACAGATTTACCAAACAGTCGAAACGGCGACTCGAACCGAGAAGAAACGTTCAACGATCCCCCCCCTCGGAAAAGGAAGAACGATTCCCGAGTATCCGAAATATATACACATGTATGTATATATATATATATATATAAAAAAAAAAAAATTAATTCTCTTTATATCTATGAAAAGTATCCTCTCCTTCTAGATTCCCCTTTTTCGATATATCGAGAACCAAGTGATCGCGCGAAACAACAAGAGCTGCCTAACTAACCGGACACTGTCGCACTAGCGACGATCCGTTCTGACTCTGGCTAATCAACCGACACTCACACAGGCTTATATTTTCAACGGGTTGCCGGCCAGGCCGCCCCCACACATGGAAGCCAACCAATCCTGTAGCACCTACTATGCGGTACGTGCTCCACGAGAGGACGGTCGTTTTATGCGGGCGCGGTATACTGCCTCCTGTTTTTCTTCCTCTTTCTTTCTCTTTTTCTCCCTTTCCATTGTACACCGTCCATCTGTTCGTCTCTCTTGCTCTTTTTTCTTTTTTTTTTCTTTTATCTCCCTGAAGAGTATCATCTCCCACCTCTTCTGGGTTCTCTCGCATTCGCTTCGTTCTTTCTTTCTCTTTCTCGTTGTTTCTATTCTGTACCGTTCGTCTATTCGTCTTGCTATTTGTTTTTTGTTTTTTTGTTTTATCTCTCTGGGGAGTAGCATCGACTCTTTTCTGGGTTCTTTAGCCTTCGTTCTTTCTTTCTCATTTTCTGTCTATTCTACACTGTTTATCTATTCATCTCTTTTGCACTTTTTTCTTTTTTTTCTTTTTTTTTCTTCTTTTATCTCCCTGAAGCGTATCAACTCCCCCCTCTTCTGGGTTCTCTCGCATTCGCTTCGTTCTTTCTTTCTCTTTCTCGTTGTTTCTATTCTGTACCGTTCGTCTATTCGTCTTGCTATTTGTTTTTTGTTTTTTTGTTTTATCTCTCTGGGGAGTAGCATCGACTCTTTTCTGGGTTCTTTAGCCTTCGTTCTTTCTTTCTCTTTCTCGTTGTTTCTATTCTGTACCGTTCGTCTATTCGTCTTGCTATTTGTTTTTTGTTTTTTTGTTTTATCTCTCTGGGGAGTAGCATCGACTCTTTTCTGGGTTCTTTAGCCTTCGTTCTTTCTTTCTCTTTCTCGTTGTTTCTATTCTGTACCGTTCGTCTATTCGTCTTGCTATTTGTTTTTTGTTTTTTTGTTTTATCTCTCTGGGGAGTAGCATCGACTCTTTTCTGGGTTCTTTAGCCTTCGTTCTTTCTTTCTCATTTTCTGTCTATTCTACACTGTTTATCTATTCATCTCTTTTGCACTTTTTTCTTTTTTTTCTTTTTTTTTCTTCTTTTATCTCCCTGAAGAGTATCATCTCCCCCCTCTTCTGGGTTCTCTCGCCTTCGCTTCGTTCTTTCTTTCTCTTTTTCTCCCTTTTCAGTTTCCACTGTCCGTCTGTTCGTCTCTCTTGCTCTTTTTTGTTTTTTTTTCTTCCTTCTCCCTGAAGAGTATCATCTCCCACCTCTTCTGGGTTCTCTCGCATTCGCTTCGTTCTTTCTTTCTCTTTCTCGTTGTTTCTATTCTGTACCGTTCGTCTATTCGTCTTGCTATTTGTTTTTTGTTTTTTTGTTTTATCTCTCTGGGGAGTAGCATCGACTCTTTTCTGGGTTCTTTAGCCTTCGTTCTTTCTTTCTCATTTTCTGTCTATTCTACACTGTTTATTTATTCATCTCTTTTGCACTTTTTTCTTTTTTTTCTGTTTTTTTCTTCTTTTATCCCTCTGAAGAGTAGCATCTCTCTTTTTCTATTCTACACTGTGCATATATTCGTCTTGCCCTTCCTTTTTTGTTTTTCTGTTTTTTTCTTTTATGCCCCTGAAGAGTATCTCCTCCCTTCTTCTAGATTCTCGAGCCTTAATCATTTCTCTCTCATTTTCTTCGTTTCTATTCTACACCGTCTATCTATTCATCCCTCTTGCTCTTTTTTCTTTTTTTCTTTCTTCTTTTATCCCCCTAAAGAGTACCATCTCCCTTTTTCTAGGTTCTCTCGTCTTCACTTCATCCTTTCTTTCTATTTTTCTCTCTTTCCATTCTACACCGTCTATCAATTCACCTCTTTTGCCCTTTTTTATTTTTTTTTTCTATTTTTTCCTTCTTTTATTTCCCTGAAAAGTACCACCTCCCCTCTTCTAGATTTTCTAGTCTTCATCCTTTCTTTCTATTTTTCTCTCTTTCCATTCCACACCGTCCATCTATTCATCTCTTTTGCCCTTTTTTTCCTTTTTTTTCTGTTTTTTTCTTCTTTTATTTCCCTGAAAAGTACCACCTCCCCTCTTCTAGCTTTCCTCGCCTTCATCCTTTCTTTCTATTTTTCTCTCTTTCCATTCTACACCGTCCATCTATTCATCTCTCTTACCCTTTTCCTTTTTTTCTTTTTTTCTTCTGCTATCCCCCTGAAAAGTACCACCTCCCCTCTTCCAGCTTCTCTCGCCTTCATCCTTTCTTTCTTCCCTTCGCTCTATTCCTCTGTCTCTCAGTTACCCACTCCACGCCGATGATACTGGGTGGATCCGTGGAGGTGTACGCTCTTCGTCGTCGATGTCTCTCTTGTTGGTCCAGGTTTCGAACGTCTTGTTGGCTTGTTTCTGTGTGGTCGTGATAAGGTTGCGCCGTTGCGTCCGCCCCTTGGCCGAAGAGGTTGGAGAACGCTCGGTCCATGGTGCGTTAAGTGACGCACTTTTGGGGAGAGCGGAGGGGTCGTGTGGGAATCGGAGCGGGTTGGCTCGTGCACGTTGTCGCGCCGATGGGAAAATTGTGCATCGGAGGCTTCCACTTCGACTATGGACTCCTTAAGCTTGACCCCGGCGCGACCCACATGGTTCTTGGAACGGAGATCATGGCGGAGAGGCTGGTGATGGGTACTTGATGGATCTTTACAAACAAAAATTTGTCATATGAAACATTTTTTTTCTTTGTTCAGGCATTTATGGATGCGTTTTATTTTAGATGTGAGCTATTGTAGCTCATTGTTGGCAAATGAAAGTTCATTTCTGTGCTTCACTTTTGTGGTTTGAAATTTAGGGATTGGAGAAATTGATGGACAAGCTGGCTTTTATTTTTGTTGGCTCTGCAGGCGTGAAACGTTGCTATCGTTGATTCTCGATCCGTTTTTGTGGCTCGGTATTTCTGACGATTATATTAAAAATCACTTTCTGGTGTGGATTGAATGTTAATGTACAAATGTGGAATTTTTTAAATACCTTAATTGAGGCATTCGTTTAAGACACATCACTGGTTTCAAATGTTTGTGTATACATTATTTTCGGATAATTACTGTGAAGCGTTGCTATCGTTGGTTCTTGATCAATTTTTGTGTCTTGGTATTCTTTGAAATTTAAGTTTAGACAAATCGATGGATAATTAAGCTTTTGTTTTTGTTGGTTACGCAGGTGTGAAGCATTTGTTCTTGATCGATTTTTGTGTCCTGGTATTCTTTCAAATTTAGGTTCAGAAAAATTGATGATTTTTGTTTATAGCGTTCGTTGGTCATTTATACAAGATTTGGTTTTGCTGTTTAAAAAAAATCTACACTTTTCTGTTTAACTGAATTTATCATAATTTATCATAATTTCGACACAAATCGTGTCTCATTCAAACAAATTTTCCTCAATATTTAAAGAAAAGTCTCAAGTTTCAAAAGAAACTTCTTTTCTTCCGAAAATTTCTCAACGTTCATCCTCTGCAACCCGAACATCCATACAAAACTACCCAGAACATGTCAGAACTGCGTCTAAATTTGTCACGACACGAGACGACCTGTTTTCCGCACAAATATTTTACCAGTTACAGTGTCACATCGAATTATCCAAGTCGCGTCATTCACAATGGTTCTCCAAAGTCGACGTTTCGATTAAACACGATCGATCGTCGCCGTTTGTACGCAACTCTACCCTTCCAAATTAAACAACAACCACGAATGAAAATACAACTCGTAAAAATCGAATCACTCGTAAACCAAAAAGAAAAAAAAAAAAAACAATTTCCAAGGCTAACGAAACCAAAAAATTTACCTGAGCCTCCGCCGGAATTCCAGCTCCACGATCCTCCGTATCCTCGGGAAAGAAATCGTTTCAAACACGACACACCACTGACTCCGATTAAATTTGGAACACCAACCCTAAAAATTCCACCTCGTTGCCACCCCAATATTGACGGCCAACGAATCGGCATCAGCGATCCATCGCGCGTCTCTTCGAACAAGTCCTTGAACCGAGAACCTTGAACCCCGATCAAACGATTCGAGAGATCGCACAGCGCTCTGTTGCTGCGATCAACGTGCGTTAACAGCGTCACCGGTCCTCTGCCCACCGAATGCAATGCTCTCCCATCGGTTCGCGTACCCGTGCACCACAAACGGTCCTCACCATCGCGCAATTTTCAACGTCCTCGCGGTTCCACAGCCGTTCGAACAGCCGTTTTCTTGCGGTGTCCGTTCGAACCGGTGCGATAAATCGAATCGTTGGCCGATCAACGGGACGATCGTCGATCGGAAGGACGAGAAAGGTAAGAGTACCTATACTTTCCAAGAGATCCATGTCCGTTGACCGGCAGCGTGGCACTGAGCTCTTAAGCGCAGGCTCAATGAAACCAGCAATCGCCAGGAATTGCCTCGAATTGGCCCAATCAAACTACCCCCATTCCGTGTGTACACGCGTATATTAACTGCTAATTTCATCGGCGGTAATTAGCGCGCGCGAGCGCTCGTCTGTCACGCGCTGATTTAATTGCACTCTCGCGGACATGTCTCTTTACTTCCTCCCCCACCGGCGGTGTTGCTCGCCTTTTCCGCTTCTCCGCGTGGAACCGATCGCGCCACCGTTCGCGCGGCCTTCCTACTCTGTTCGCCTCGCTCTGGTTGTTACGAGTTTGTTTACCAGGCCTACAGACTCGCCAATAACCGATCAAAGGATGTTAAAGACTGGGGAATCAGATCGTGAACTCAGGTGCATAGGTCGGGTCGATTTAGAGCGATTCAGGGTGATTCAGGGTGATTTTTCTGCGATTTTGGTTGAGGAGTGTACAAAGTCTTGGATGGAAGCGTGACTTCCGGTGCCTTGGGGTGACTTGCGGTGATTTCCAGCGACTTTCACTGGTTAATCATGGAGTATCGTATGGATATTTTAACACGTTTTATTTTTAACCCGATTTATATATCAGGCATCCACGCGACGACCTGTGTGTACGGGTGCCGTACATATCCGGTAACTTGCATATACGAGAGCGGTCCTTCGTTGGCAAAAAAGAATGTACTATGATTCTATCGACTCATATTGGATTAGTCCAATAATAATATATAGTAAAAATAATAGTCCAATAATTATTATAAATAAAAGTATATTTTTGCTTCGATGTACTTGCAAACACCGAAGACTACCGACGCTCATTGTGCACACTTTTCGGCGCGGTGTCACGTTCAGTGGCGTCACTCCGGTGGAGCGGACTGCCGTAACGAAAGGTTTAAGTAAATAAGATACATTTTTATTCCTGTTAGGGATTTGTAGATGGAGGACAAGGAGAACCGGTTGCGAGTGATTCTGTACAGAATCTTCCGGTTGAGGAAGCTCATAGATTAAAGACAGTTAATAAAGTCTTCAGGAAGTTCATAACGCCTCGATTATCCAATAAAACGTGTACAATCTATAATTTTACGCGTGCAAACGCGTGGACCAAGGTACGTTCCACGCGCCATCTTCATCCCTATCGATTCAGTCCAATGAAGCAACGTTTTCATCTCCAAAACGATTCACCGGGAACCTAAAAGGAAAGTCTGGTAAAAATAAGACACCTAAGATTAATAAATCAACCTACGAACCATCATTTATCAGAATTTTTCCAGTCTTCAAGCAAAACCAAACCTCGAACCAATCCGATCCATCCGAGATGCAACCATGGTCCAACAGGCTTCCTTAGACTTCCTTAGGCTTCTTTAACCGTTCTAGTGCCACGGGTCATATAAAAAATCAAGTCGAAAAGTGCCAAGCGACGCGATCGCGCTTTTCGTATTTCAGAAACAAATGAAAATATATCCAATCAATATTGATCGCGTACATGTATTTCCTTCATTTTTGTATTAAAAAATACGACGTATCGCTACAGATCGATGCGGTGGCACTTTTAGACTTCGATCTGAACACCTCGATCGCGCTTTTCGTATTTCAGAAACAAATGAAAATATATCGAATCAAAATTGATCGCGTACATGTCTTTCCCTCATTTTTGTATTAAAAAGTATGACGTATCGCTACAGATCGATGCGATGGCTCTTTTAGACTTCGATCTGAACACCTCGATCGCGCTTTTCGTATTTCAGAAACAAATGAAAATATATCGAATCAAAATTGATCGCGTACATGTCTTTCCCTCATTTTTGTATTAAAAAGTATGACGTATCGCTACAGATCGATGCAGTGGCACTTTTAGCCTTCGATCTGAACACCTCCATCGCGCTTTTCGTATTTCAGAAGCAAACGAAAATATATCCAATCAAAATTGATCGCGTACATGTCTTTCCCTCATTTTTGTATTAAAAAGTATGACGTATCGCTACAGATCGATGCGCTGGCACTTTTAGCCTTCGATCCGAGCAGCTCGATCGCGCTTCGTGCCACTCGAACGGTTAAGCTTCCCAATCCCTCAAGATCCAACCTAGCGATCACGATCAGCCTTCGATGATGCCGAAGACAAACAGATGCGGGCGATTGCGCGCGCCTGCAGGATATCCGCGGATGCAGGAGGCGGCCAACCGGGAGGATGACGGCGAAGCGCGCAAGAGCGAGAAGTCGGTAACTTAACTGGCCTAAATGGGTTTAACTCGATGTGATTTTGCTGGCGAACCACTAAATTGAACGAATACGAACTAAACTGAACTCAACTAAGCTAATCATATCACATTACTAGCGTTATTAGCCGAGAGACGATATAAGTGAAGGTCCGGTGGTGGCTGGCTGCAGTAACGGGTCGCCTCCTGCACTGACCCTCTGCACGACTTTCTTTTCGACCCCTTTTTTCTTTTTTTCTTTTTTTTTTCTTCCCTCCTTTCTTCTTCTTTTCGTTCAACCGCGCCGTCCGTTTCGTGTCACGCGTCATGTGTTCGAGTTGTGAGTTCTGAAAAAAATCGTGACAATCAGTGTGGTTCGTACATTTGTCCAACATATTTTGGATTGTAAAAGTTCGACGGATATCGAAGATTCTTAAACGGATTGATTCTCCGTGCGAACCAGGCTTCGACGACGATGTCGGCCGATTGAGGCCGAACGGAGACGCTACCAGTGACCGTGGTACAGGAAACACGTGCTCCGAGTGAAAGTGGCAACGCTTCGCGCGCCAAATTCGAATTGGTCATCCGGGGAACCGCGTTGGCACGGTTCGAGTTCAAGTTCGCGGTATTATTCATCGGAGCGGTGAATTTTGCGAGT
>SMSQ01026222.1:1848-15403 GCA_019453375.1 Ctenoplectra terminalis
ATCCGCGTGCCACGCCGCGTTCTCGAAGATTCGCCGTGGTTTCTCGCGATTTCGAGGAGCGTCCATCTCGATCGTCGCGCGACAAAATACACGCTACCGCATTCCACACAACCAAACCATCTTTCGTACCATTCTCCTATCAAAATTACCCTTCGCTTACCATTTACTTCGTGCGATTCTTTATCGCTGAAGAAAGGAAGTTTTATTTCGAAGGGAAAAAACTAGTATTGCTTGTGAAAGTTCTTGCTTTTATTTATTTTACAAATATCCTTTTCCCTCTGGTAAACGAGACATAAATTTTTAATTTTATAAATCATCGTGGTGCGATATCTTTGGAAATTGAGCGTAATCGTGTTGAAGACAGAATGTCTCGGTAGCGGAGCCCAAGGAGCGCTAATGGTTAAAACTTCAACGTTCTCCAACACCAAAGCATTACCTTCTCCGGCACGAACAACTTTCTGTAAATATAAAACAGCGACAAGAACGATCGATTAATTCCTTCTGAAGGCGTTCGATCGAACAACCAAAGGAGCTGGCTAGAGAAACCGCATAGTCTAGACCGCCGATCGAGTGACATTCTCACAATGCGACGCGATAACAATGAGCAGTTGCCGGATGCGACAAGTTCTGTCCGCGACGGTTCGCGGCAGAATAAGGCCGCGGTGCATTGAGAATCGCGCGTTCCACGGTTCTATCTCGTCGGCATTGTCTACTCGGCTAGAGAGAGAGTCTCCTCGCTCCTGGCGGAGCGATTAATTCTCAGTGGTACCGCGTCGACGCGTTAAACGAGAATCGTTCACGACCACGTGCTTCTTGTTGGTCGAAAGATCGAGTGCTGGGGAGCAGTCATGCCGAACATGGAGAAGATGGCCAAGAAACGACTGAAGAAATTGTGAGGAATATTTTTTTTTTAAACTGAGGGTAGATCAGGGTTGGATTCCAATGGAGGATTAAATTGGAGTTGTTCAAAGAAGAATCGTTGGGCTGATTTGATTAAATTAAATATCTTTAAATATCTTTAATAAATTGTCTTTTAAGGAAATCGGTACGGCGATGGAAATTGAAATTGAATACTTTTCACGTTACGATTGGAAACAAGTTTGCACTAGCGACACAGTGTTCCTAATATTTAGTGTACGTGTCTTTCACTGACTTTAGATTGTCACACGATCCGTTAAAAATTTATATTTACAATATACAGTTTTATTTGACGTGAAATATAAATAGTTCGATTAATTAATACGATTGAGGTTCATGTGAGTTGCAACGACCTGGATAAACATGTAATCAATCACATTCCGACTCTCTCGACACAGCAACACTCTCGACTTTCTCTACTTTTCGACACCCCCGACGCTCTTTTCCACCCTGCCTTTTCCACACAAGAAAACCCTCGCTGGTCCCTCTTTCTCTCTTCCTCGCACTCCTATAATCATCGACAATGCATCGACCCATCGTCCGTCCGCTGGGTCTGGCCTTCGTCCGTTACTGCTTTCACTTTTACCACCTTCTATGAACTAAGTTTCTTAAAATTGCGACACTTCGATAACGCATCTAAATTTACACGATTATCCACTAAATCGTGTACCATAGAGTACCATTTTCACAAATTTTTGATCGGTGCAAAAATTATATAATATTGCTTTTTTTATTTTAACCTGTACAATAAAGCAAACTACAAGACAAAAAAATTACGTGTCCAACAAAGAAACGAAAACCAATCCCGCAAACGAACGAAGCCTAAACGGAGGCGCTAAGAGCGCGGAGAAAATGTTGGGAAGCGATTGTAGCCCTTCGAAATCAGTTTCAGGTTGTCGTTCAAGCGCAAGGAGCACACGAGCAGACGCGAGCATCGAGAGTCGTTGAGCGGCGCTGTGCCGGCCAAGTTTATACGCGCTACGACGGTGAAGCCGCATACGCTGAGCCCGCGATGGAACGAGAAGTTTCGTTTGTAAGCAGCCCAACTGTTCCCGAGGGACATTTCTTCTCCTCCCCTCTTTCTTTCGATCGCTTCCGTTCGACAGTCGACGGAAAATCTATCGGAAACGCGTTACGTGGAATTTCAATCAGACCGAAATAGCGACGGCACGGTTTAACGTTTTCGTGTTTCTACTTTGCAGCGACATCGACGACATCAACACGGACATCCTGCACCTGGACATATGGTGAGTGATATCGTTTAACGTGATGGTTGTCGATATCTTGTTAACTCGGCCGTTGCACTCCTCAACCTTTTTAAGTTTTGCTGGACTGTTTTAAAAGTTCCTGTTTTGGAACGGAAAAAAGAAAAGAAAAAAAACAACAGAATTACAAGTATTTACAATTTTTTGAGTATTTAATTAATTCTTCTCTGTTTTGAAATAAATAAGAAATGTTTGATTCTGAGGAAAATAGAAAATTTAAGTTGAAACTTAAAGGATTAGTAAAGGTTAATGGTGTAGTGGAGTGTGTCGAGTGTGACGGTTATGGTTGTGAATGGGATGAAACGAAAATTCTTTTGGAAAATTTAATTGCGAGAGGATCGATGTGAGAGCTTATTGAAGGTAGGTATCAACCGATACTTGGTTAAATCTCTCAAAATAATAGCGATTGAGAAAGGAAACAAATTTCGGTTATCCGATTGATTGGATGCTTACAACATCGAAATTCGTGTCTCTTCCTGTCGGAAGTGTTTGTGTTGCCCTGACAGACATAGTTTCAGGGACCACGACGACGAGTCCTCGGTGTTCGACGCAGTGAGCAAACTGAACGAGGTACGCGGCGTGAAAGGACTTGGGAGATTCTTCAAGCAGATCGCACAGAGCGCAAGATCTGGGGGCCAGGATGATTTTCTGGGCTGCGTGAACGTTCCGCTCCAGGTATGGTAGCTATTTACTTAACTTTATTACGTTGCGATACCATCGTTTCAAAATTTCCTATGTGAAATCTATAATTTTTATTTGCGTAGAAATCTTTTTTTACGTTTAATCACTAATTTAATGAATCATTTACTTAACCTTGCATTAACTTAGATACGTTATAATTTTCGCATTCGAAGGTATCGCGTATAAAATCTACGATTTCGGTTTATATAAAAATTTATTTTCACATTTAACGCCGCGCACAATTTAATTCCTGTCGCGTTAATTAATTAAAAAACTGTGGTTCTGTCTCTTGCGTTCTAAGATGTAACTAAAAAGGATCGTTTGTCGGCAGGATATTCCGAGCACCGGGCTGGATCGATGGTACAAACTAGAGGCTAGAACGCAACGAAGCACTATTCAGGGTAGAATTAGATTAAAGCTGTGGCTATCAACGAGAGAAGACAGAGGAACGTCCGAAGAAGACAATTGGGGGGAGCTCAGACAACAGGAGAGACTTTACACGGTCTTTCTAAATCACGAGATGAATAAACAAGGGGTAAGTATCGTCGGTATAAAAATTTTTATACAGTTTCACAGTGATTTCAAAGTATTTAAAATATTCAAGTATTTAAAATCGGTAACAAAACAGTATGCGTAGAAAGTTAAAAAAATTTTCAAAACCTAACCCGAACCTATAAATGTTTTTAAAAGTAGTAGTTTATGCTGCCCATCACTTTACATTTAACAAGCATGAATCGTATTCCTAAAAATATATTGAATAAAAAGATGTAATCCAATACAAATTAATGTTCGCTTTCCTTTCAACATGTTTTTACTATCTACAGAATTTTTCGTTTCTAATGAGACAATCTATTTACACCGTATAACGACGCTCTTCATCTCGCGCTATTTAGGAAGACTTCACGGGAGAATTGCCACAAACGGCACTAACGATTCTTCATCAACACGCCGTCCAAGGTGATGTCACGGAACTGCAACAAGCGTTAGTTAGATGGGTGGCGACATCCAGGCAATCAGCGTGCGATCCAAGGATTCTGCATCGTCTTCTTCAGGTTCGTTCTAATTATCAAACATTTCGCCGCTGTTCGTGCACTCCGGTAGCTCGTCTTCTCTGCTAACGCAGTCGAATAAAATTTTCATTTCCAGGAATTAGACAACGTTTGGCATACAGACACTCTTTCTCGGGACGAGGAACAGTGCCTGGCTGATTCCTTCAACGAGTTTCTCGAGGTAACGCTGAAGAAAGTTCGACAGCATCGGGTGCTCTTTCCGCCGTTGCATCGGCCGTCGATCTCGAAGCTGGATTACCTTCTTAGGTGCGTATTTTTCTTTTTCTTAAATCATTGTTCAATGAATATTATTAACACGTTCGCGTCCGCGGACGTGAATTCGCGTCTTTTTAAGTTCTATTCTCGGTTGCCAGTGACGTGCAATTCACGTTATTTTAAATTCTATTCCTGATTGCCACTGACGTGAATTCACGTTATTTTAAATTCTATTCCTGATTGCCGCTGACGTGAATTCACGTTCGGCAATTTAACAACACATAATTGCAACATTGATATTTAAAAACGAATTTTATCATTTTTATCTTTGCTTTAATGATACATGTTTGCGGCAACTAACTTCAGAATTTCATTATTTTCATTATGTTAAAAATGTTTAAAATGTTAAAAATATTAAAAATATTAAAAATGTTAAAAATATTAAAAATATTAAAAATGTTAAAAATATTAAAAATATTAAAAATGTTAAAAATATTAAAAATATTAAAAATGTTAAAAATGACATTGATCTTTAACATAGAAATTTTTTTTTTACAGGTGCTTAGGGCTGTTATCGAACATGAAAGCTTTCCGAGCGTGTTGCCCGTTTAACAAGGAAATTCGTGGAGAAATAATAACCGCTTTAAGGAAAGGAACTCTCGAATGGTTAGTGCTGGATCATTTTTATTCCTCGGTTCCTCTGTTCCTCCGTTTGAATCGCTACAGCTAATCAACGATGTTCGTTCTCTGTTCAGGTACGAGGACACGAGGCAGCAAACAATGTGCTACGATAAGGAACCTGATCAGGATGCAGATAAAGTCCTACAAGACTTCACGAACTTGGTAACTGCATTATTGGTAGACTTGGAGCAGGGACTGACTTATTACAACAGCCTCTTCGAAAGGTGAGCGTTGTAAACTCTAGAAACTGAAGTATGAAGTTTCATTTGTAAAACCGTAGAACTTTTCCTGTAAATTCGAACTTAAATTAAAAATTGATTCGAAGGAATTTGTACTTGGAATTAAAATACATTGATTAAAATAGTGTCATCGAGAAAAAAAAGAAGCGCTTCTCCCTTTTTAGAGAACCTTTTCATTAGATGTCAATCTTTGAGAAGTAACCTTTTGCAATTTTGTGTTAGAGTATCTGAAGCGAAAATGGTAAACTTAAAAATTAAAAAATCATATTTGGTTGATTAATTATTTCACTGTGATCAAAATTTGATTTTAATATTTCGTAGTTCTCCGCTGAAATATATAGGGTAAGTTGGGGAGTGATGGTCCATTCTTTTTTAAATCAAATTTTTTTCAATACATTTTCTGCGGTGAATTTGTAATATTGATGATAATATTTATAATATTCGGTATAGTATTAAAACAGCTGAAAAATAAAACATTTTACAGTCTATTCGAGATTAATTACAACTGATTATAGTTTCTCACTTTGATTTGGAAATTTTTGATTAATAATTATCATAAATGGACTGTCTAATACCAGAATAACGGTACAATAATAAAATTTACCAAAGCAGTGATAAATTAATAAAACAAAACTTAGAAAATGTAAATTTATAAAAATGTAATTTCCGAATCACACGGTGCTGTAAAGAGTTAACTCACACGCAATGCCGTCACACCCGAAATTACCCTAGCATAGGAATACCATTTCCAAAGAAAAGTTACGTTGGTTTACGAACGATAGATGAAATGTTGTGTTCCAGCACGAATGGCGTGCCATATTTCTCAGCTGTGTATAAACAATTGGACAAGCTGGTAAGCAATCCGCGAGTAAAGAATCAATCCTTCCGACAATCTGAAAGACGAACGAGAAATATATATACATATATATGAAATATTCTCACTCGATCGATCGCGACGATGCAGAATCAAAGCACACAATCATTATGACACACGACTATATTTTATTTCACTGTTTCGTGAAGCTGGATGTGCTATGTTTGGCTTTATGCTTTATTCAAGACGTCGATCGTGTTTTTCTAAAACCTTTCAACCGAGACAAGAAAATCTACCAAATCGATCTAGCAACAAAACAAAAAGATATTCTTTCTAAACTTCTTCGTCGATTAAAAATAAAAAAAAAAAAAGCAAAAAAATTATCGTTTCAATTAGAGAACTAAAAAATCGTTATACCTAACAATTAAATCGAGAATTGATTAATTATATAACGTATCCTTGTGATTAATTTTACTGCGATTTTTGCGAATTCGGTCGACGTCCTTGCATCGAAATAACTACAAAACATATTACTCTTTATATGTAGGGTGTTCCGGAAGAAAGAAAATAATCAGAAATCGACGAAATTGAATAAAAAAAATAAATCAATTTAAATACGTGAAACAAATGTTCAGTTGGTAAATTAGTTACTTCGGTAAGTAACAAAATTAAGGGTCGACCAGGGACACCCTATAGATAAGCGAATCGCAGTGACCTGAAGGCCAGATTGAACGAAGATCGATGGATGTTGAGGATGAGTTTGAAATGTCCGTCAGGTCATCGCGATCTTACTGTACACGAGATGTTTGTCCATAGCTGGCGGAACACGTGGCGAAACACATGGAGAACACATCCGAGGTACTTTTTTCATCGCCACCACGAACTGTTAAAACCCTCTTCTTTTTTCTCTTCTATCTTTCTTCTTCGATCTCCTTGTATATGTGACGTTGAATTGTCGTCTCGAGACCGTTTGCATTTATTTGCGTACGTACTGTAAGAAATAAAACAGAAAAATAAAAGAAATTAAACGAAGGAATAAAAATTGGAGATAAACTGAGAGAATTAACTTCTTTTTTTATTTTTTTTTTTTTTATATATTTTTTTTAACGCACGCAAATAAAATTAAGAGCGGTTGATTAGCTGGTAGTTTCTTGAAATTATTCTACACCAATTATTTCTTGTAAATACTGGTTCCTATCGAGTTTTGAATTATTAGCAAGGTTTAGAATTTTTTTCCATTTTAATTGAAGTTTAAAGAGATTGAAAGAATTAAAATTAAACAAGTTTGGTACAAGCTTACGTAGAAAATGTATTTAGCATAGTTTTGTGAATAATGTTTGAACTCGGAGGAAATCGTAAAGTAGTTTATACAACTGTACGTTGAAATGTGTAACGATAAAAATTGATGAAATTGATATTCTGTTAGAAAAATACGTATCTGGTTCGATTGTGCACATGAAAACGTTTCACGAGATCAAAGGAAAAGTTACTTCTCTGTCTGAAAATGTTCTTCCGACACAAAGACAGTTCGATAAAATAACGATCTACAGACTTTATAATCGATACAATCGACAATCTACTATTTACACTGTATGTAGTTCTCATTGACGTATTTCGATGTACGCAAGTGTAGTTTGCAATTTTAGAAGAGAGCCGGCGATGGAAATTGAACCGAATCGATCGTATCGCTCGAATAAACACTAATTAAACGGTAAATGAATACTCTTAGAATGATTAAACTTTTTTTCACTTCAACCTCGTACTACGGCCCGTAAATACGCGAACATCGACTGATTAAAACCACGAAGTATCGTTTTTAATTATAAGGATCTATAATTTAGTTACGGATTCCTTTTACTGCTGCCAACGCAATATTATTTACATTTATTTCCCGCGTTACGATACACTTAACGAATTACATATGTCATTAATTCAAACTGATGTATTTGAACGAATTAAACGTGGAAGCGAAACGTGAATATTAATTTTTATAACAACCGTGTCATTTATATGATCCAATATAAACAAATCATCAATATTTTAGCTACGGAGAGTCCGATTATCATCACGATCACACAGAGCTAGATTATCAAATATGTAAGAATCGACGGTTCTTTATTAATCAAAACGCGCGGTAGCGACAAGTCCTCTTCTATGAGTATATTTTTGCAAGCTCTGGAAACGTTCGGTGATCGACTGTTCGGTACGGTGCTCGAAGGAGGGGTGCCCTCCGGCCGTTTTTCCCCAAAGATCGGCTGGTGTTGCCGAGGGCCGAGGGTCCGTCCGTTTTCCGTAAGGCCCGGTTGTAAAACAGTCGTTGGAGCAGTGGCACAGCTCGCGCTGAGATTATTTATGGTGGCCTCCTGTTATTTTCTCTCTCGTTATTTTCGTTTCCAACAAATACGTATCGGATAAATGAAACATAAATATGTTCTACGAGAAAACGAAAAAAAAAAGAAAAATAGAAAAAAAATAAAATAAAATAAAATTGGATTCAGTATTGGTGAAAGAAAACTGTCCAGTCGATTCGCTTCCAATTCCATCGGCGCGCAACCTAGCTGACGTAAAGCGCGTAATTTTTCACCGTATCTTTCACGGAACACCGGAGACGCGAAGGGCCACGCCGTGAAGCATGACGTTGCTTTCCATTGGCAGCTCTTTTATTTCCAGCCGGTGCACGTTTCTCTTTTATCGGACAACGACTTATTGTTAGCTGCTGACACGTCACACGCTCCGCATAGATCTTCCGCGTTATTTGCCGGACACCGCACATAGAATACATCGAACCCGATGCATGCTGTCACTAAACATTGCTGTTGTCGCATCGTTATGTTGTCGTAGCGGTAGAATTTTGAAAATGGGTTGAATCGTAGCATAGATGGTTTAAGAATTTCACACGGTGAATTTCTTTTCTATTATTTTTTTTTTTTTTTCAACGTGCTTGATCTTCTGTGTTCTTGAGATTTTTGTAAATTGGTTTGAACTGTTGACGAGTACAGAAATTATGTCGATTTTATTTAAGAAGATTAGAACTATTTTGAGGATTTTTCTTTTTTTTTTCTTTTTTTTCTTTTTTTGTGATTTTAATGAATGATAGAATATCTGTAATTATTAACCCTGTTATTACGATCGTAAAGATCTACGCTGATTGCATATCTGTTTGGAAAATTTTTATAGAAAGTAAAAAAATTATTGCATTCTGAAATATTCGTGAAGATAAATAAAATCGAGAAATCTGATTCGGATGGAGTTCAAAATAAAAAAAGTGATTACAAAAATCGAGAAATGTAGTTATATATACCAGAAATATAGTGTTACAAGTTTACAAATTATTTATTTCACAGATTCGATAAATTAGAGTAAAGATTTGCGTCTATCTTTTTTTTTTCCGTATTGAAAATGGACGTTACAGAAACAAAGGAACGAACGGAACGAAATAAATACATGGAAAAGCCAACTAGGGTCCATTGAACGCGTCACTCTCGCATGGTTTCCAACGGAATTCGAAAGGAAGTAGAACGTGCCAGGAGAGAAACTCAATTTACTCGTAGCCACAGGATATCAAGCACTCGGATCGATCTTTTTTCTTGCACCTCCAGCGATGTGCTTCCCGCGCACAGCAACTTAAACGTTCCTCTCGAACTCCCGATTAACCTTTCTCTCCGTAGGGTGTCCACCACTTTTACGCAAGTTTCCTAAACGAATTAGTCTCTTCGATACAATTTCATCAACTTTCCCAACCGAAAGGAAATCCTGTAACTTTAGTTTCTATACTTAACCGGTTGCCTTGTGAACTTTCTTTCTGGCTCGGTGTATTAATTTTCTTTTTTTATTGTTTATCGTGCATCAGTCGCTACTTTGAGATATTAATTCCATTTTGCGCAAAGGAAATTACACTTTTATTAGAAAGTTACAACGAGCAAACTTGAGAACTCGTGACTGAAATAACGTATTCCGATCGCTTTTGAGATTCACTTTAAGTTGTACACGATATTAAGAATCGATAACCATTAATAAAATTGAAACTGGAAATTTGAACAAATATTTTGGAGCAAAAAGAACTTGAATCAAAATCTTGTGAAAAATTCAGTATAATGATTTTAATTCGTGACTGAAATAACGTATTCCGATCGCTTTTCAGATTCACTTTAAGTTGTACACGATATTAAGAATCGATAATCATTAATAAAATTGAAACTAGAAATCGAACAAATATTTTGAAATAAGAATAACTTATATTTTACGGAAAATTGAGAATAATTATTCTAAATAAAAATTTAGCTCAAACAAACATCCCCATCTATCAACCCTTAACTACTAAATTGAAGCTGACATACTCCAATTATTTTCCACCTAAACATAAAATTTTTACATTTTTTTCCTTAAAAAAAAAAAAAAAATTCAAATATCTTTAGTATATTACTACCAGCGCTATCGATAAAATTTTATTTATAAATAAACAAGCATCTTTACAAGTTTCAGACCCTAGATTACCAGTTGAAGGTTAACGCAATTCTTTTTCGCCGTACAGAAAATAAAAATGTATTTAAAAAGGGTTAATAATTTAAGGCAACGGGTTAATTAGCGCAACTCTGTGGAAGACGCTTATTTCGTTTTAAAATGCTTTCATCGGCAGAGAAACAGGACGGTCCACCGGAAAGTCGTCCGATAAACGAGTTACCATGGGACCAAGGTAGTTTCGAAAGTTGCCTGGCATCTGGTGTGTGCTCAACTTCGTTCGCCATTTTACCTTCTCCCGGTAATTTGTCTAGCCAAATCGCCAAGTTCCCAGCCACCTGCGTTTCGTTGAAAACTTTTGCATTTATCTTGCACGCGGATAATGCGCGTTTCCTGGAAACACGAGATATCGTTTGCAAGCGTAACTCGCACGCGAGATACGCGAGTAGAATTCGAGGGAAAAGAGAAATTGTAGAGTTCAGAAATTTGTTTCTTGCCGGGCACTTGAAATTCTGTGCTGCGGTTTTGGTTTGATTTAGTTGTTCATTTTGTAACGTTCTTTTCTCAGCGGTTTCTTTAATATAATTTGCTTTTCCGAAAGATTTTTGAGAATTTTGTTCAACGCGATTTAATTTGAAGATGTTTTCTGACGATTTTAATTGAGCATTGATTCTGATTTAATTTTCTGAGACTTATTTAAGGTGATTAATGTAGAAATTGTTTAACGATTGCTAGATTTGTTTGTCAGAGATTCCTTTTGTTTTTTTTTTATCTATTTTTGAGAATGTTTGGAATAAAAAATAATGAAATTTAAAGTTGCTTCTTTGATGTTCAATACTTTTATCAAAAATTTCATTTGTTTTTTTTTATCTATTTGTGAGGAAGTTTTGAATAAGAAATAATGAAATTTAAAGTTGCTCCTTTAATGTCCAATATTTTTATCAAAGATTTCTTTCGTTTTTTTTTTTTATCTACTTTCGAGGAAGTTTTGAATAAAAAATAATGAAATTTAAAGCTTGCTTCTTTGCTAACTAATTTCTAGTAAACGTTATAAGTAGGCTTAAATTGAACTTCTTATTTAACTTTTCCTTCCGAAGAATCCTTCTTCCTTAAATCCACTGTTCCATTCACTGTTAATAGATCTCTGTGACTAAAATTCGTGTAATAAGGAAACTTGCAAGAACGAATAAAAAGTGGTGGAAATATTGAAAGACCTTTGAAGCACCAGTAGAATCAGACAATTATTTCTCGTCCTTTGGTTTCATCCGAAGACATGTATTTCATAGATGCAAAACGAGCTCGGGGCAAGGGTCACCACAGCTTGTCTTCAACTTCACGGTCAAAACGCTGACGAAGAATACGTGTTACCACCTGGAGCGGAAATTGGAACACCAATGTTCGAATTATACTTGGCTCTGCAGGATTTCGTCACGTAATTATCAATAAAATCATTTACAATTAATTTCGATGAAAAATCACAGTCAGTTAATCAACAAAACTAAATTAAATTGAAATCAACGAGAAAAAAAATTGAACTCAAGAATTAGTGATAAAATAAATAAAAAATTTCTCAAATATAAGTAAGAATAAAATTTATAATAGCATGGTTTCAAAGCTGGAATATATTACTGAAAAACATTAAATATCTTTATTATATACACAATTAAAAATTTCTCCAATATAAGTAAGAATGAAATTTATAATAGCATGGTTTCAAAGCTGGAATATATTACTGAAAAACATTAAATATCTTTATTATATATACAATGAAAAATTTCTCAAATATAAGTAAGAATAAAATTTATAATAGCATGGTTTCAAAACTGAAATACATTATCGAAACTTATTATTCCATGAATATAATTTATTACGGCGAAGAATTTAAACAATTCAATATTTTATAATCGCAAACTTCAAACGAACGAATTAAATGCGAAACCAGTTTGAAAATATTATTGAACCGAGCGAGAAATAAAATTTGCAATTAGAAAGTTGCGAAGCTGAGGTGTATTATTAAAATTTTTTATTTCACCTATTTCTAGTATAAGTTTGCGACAAAATAAAAAAAATGTATTAAGTCTAAGGTAATATTTATAGCATGAAGGAGAACCTGCCGCAGTCCGACCATAAAACTTTGGCGATCTGCAAATATTACGAGTGGTTCAGACCAGCTGTCGACAAATGGTTGGACCTGGCTAAATTAAAGGCGATCCAACGTGTAAGAAAATCGGCGGAACTCGATCGGATGTGTACCGGTGAATACATCGTGAAGCATGGTACATCGGCAATAGACGTTACAGCGTGCTTCTATCAGGTATATTAAAAAGAAAAAGTAAAACTATTCGCATTAACCGTCGAACTATGATATTAAGTTTGAGATTTATTACAACTCTGAGATATAAATTAAAAACTTGGTTGTGTTCGTAGATTAAAGAATTTTGGAAAAAGTTGGCGTGGCCGGATCTTCCTGGGTCGTACAATTTGGTTCTGAAAGTTGTGGACGTAAGTAACATCAAATTATGATTTAAAATAAAATTTGAAATTATCTATAGTGAACATGTATTAAAAAAAAAGAAACTAAATTTCAATCTGAATGATTTAAGATTGATTAATTAGAAAATTGAAAGAGGTGGAATATAGAAATTTGTTACAGCGAAGAATTTAATCTGTAGTGGAATATAGAAATTTGGAAGAAAAGAAATCGTTTGGATAGAAATTATTTAATATAATTATATGGATAATCATTTTAATAATAATAATAAAATATTTATATTATTATTAATATAATATATAAATATTAATAATATTATATATAATTATATCAATAATAATATTATCAATTTTAATTATAAGTTTTCTTTTTTAATTATTAGCAGTTCGTTTGATTTATGAAAATTTTATGCTCCCATTACAGGCTATATGCAGTTCAGCAGCTTACCACGCGGAAATTACCCATCAAAAGTTAGCAGACAGTGGCTATTACGAAGAACAAACGCCATATAAGACAACAGACGAGGTAATCGCCGAGGTAGAGACCGCTTCGCTTTTGTATTACACGACACTGCTTCGCAAAATTAGTGTAGTAACATCAACAACTCTTTACGAGAATGAACGAATATACATTTCTTTTTAACACGCTTAAATGTTGCATAAGAATAATACAAGTGAATGACAACATGGAGCAAGCTGCTGAGAATAACGTTAAAAGAGCAATAATAGGGCTGCACGAATAAA
>SMSQ01026223.1:0-41609 GCA_019453375.1 Ctenoplectra terminalis
TAATTATTGCCTATTTTTTATTTTTTATTTTAAACTACAGCAGTGTAACANTATCAGCAGAGATTTATTTGCTACATTTTTCTCGTGTATAAATTCTATTTTGTGTTTACATTTCCCGCATGCGTGATTGTTAAACTTAAGCACGAAATCTTAAATGAGTCAAATTGACGGGTTCCGTAAATCTAGTGTTAACGGAGATTATGTATATCTATAGAGTAATATTGAAAATTATATACTATTTGAATAGACATATTTTTAAACTTCCTAGAAAATTGCATCGGTAGTATCACAGGTTATCCTGTATACTAATAAGAAATTATTAGCTCGCGTAGTTTGGACAACGAAATGCAAAGGCTTTAAGAAATGAATGTCCCTGTTGTTTGCCGTTTACACAGTTGACCGCACAATTGTAAGGGCAATGAAAAAATCGGAAAGAGNACATGTGTGTGATGCTACCGCCAAAGGTTGTTGGCCAGTACCACACTCTTTGTGTGATAATTTATGAATGTAAGCAAGTGTGGATATTGCTATTGGCTTCGTATTTCATCGCCACGTCTTTGATTTTAGCTAATTATTGCCTATTTTTTATTTTTTATTTTAAACTACAGCAGTGTAACACGTAAATTATGCAGCAAATGTCGGCGCTTTCGTGAATTTAATAAAGTTCTTTAAAATTAATTCTTCAAAAATACTGCCGGCCCCTGGCAACGTTTGACTGCGTGGACGTGCAGCCGTTAAAGTGTTAATAGATTTCTATCAGCAGAGATTTATTTGCTACATTTTTCTCGTGTATAAATTCTATTTTGTGTTTACATTTCCCGCATGCGTGATTGTTAAACTTAAGCACGAAATCTTAAATGAGTCAAATTGACGGGTTCCGTAAATCTAGTGTTAACGGAGATTATGTATATCTATAGAGTAATATTGAAAATTATATACTATTTGAATAGACATATTTTTAAACTTCCTAGAAGATTGCATCGGTAGTATCACAGGTTATCCTGTATACTAATAAGAAATTATTAGCTCGCGTAGTTTGGACAACGAAATGCAAAGGCTTTAAGAAATGAATGTCCCTGTTGTTTGCCGTTTACACAGTTGACCGCACAATTGTAAGGGCAATGAAAAAATCGGAAAGAGCTGGAAATGTTCGAGACAAGGAGAAGCGAGTTGCTTTTGGGGAGTTTCAAAAGTCCTTTGCGAGTCGCGGTCCGATTCGAGGGTGGTCAGGCGAATCGAAATGGGTATTTGGTATTCTGACGAAGTAACTCCGGCCTCTTTCCTCTTTTCCGCTCACCGCACATGCACGCCAACTATCTTCCGATCGTTCAAGAGCTTCCCGTGTCTTTCGTCTTCAAAGCGAGTAAATATTTGCGACAACGCCGACGACGAAACCAAGAAACTGTTCATACGGCAAAGGGCAAAATAGAATACTGTGCCCATTCGACTGTTCTTTCATTTGCTTCCGAAAATAAAAAAGGTGCCCGTTTATTGATCTTTAGCTGGTATGCGTATCGCAAAATCGATTACCATACTATTACTTCATCAAATATTGTAATTTGTACCATTTGTACATCCCATGAGCAATATCCGATGCGTTAAAAATATTATATGGTTTCTAAAAATGTAGTGTTTTAATATCTGCCTTCAATTTGAATATATAGACGTTGTATTCAGGTTAAATGACTGTAAGATTTTTCTTAAATATCGAAAACACGAATATTTCTTAAAGATGTGAATTATGAAGAATACAGCGACGACAAGATGTAAAATGTTCGCGTTGAGAAATTTAAACGAGTATCTAACATAGACTACGTCCTCTGACATAATTCGAAATTAATTTGAAAGTGATACAAAGCGACGAGGAGGAAACACAATAAGGAATAGAGAAAATTGATTGCGTTCCAAGTTGCTGCTATACATCGGTTCATAGTGCGCCTTATCATTCAATTTATACGTCGGAGAACTCGAATTCCTCGGTGGCCAAGCGGCACTGCACGGCAAGCAGGGAATCAATAATCGGGTCGAAGAACCGGAAGACGACAAGCAACGAATACGTTGGGTAGTTTCCAGTTTTTAATTAGCGTTTCTTTACGTAATTCCAAAAGCAATTTCTTAGCGAGTTAACGAACAGGACGATGTCTGGGGTCGTTGGTGCAAGGACGAGTCTCCGGCGGAGACTTCGATTTAAACCAACTCGCGGTAAACATTCGAGTTGCTCTAACTTTCCACATGGTCCTCTTCGTCTTGCAGCATCGCAACTTAAGACGAGAGGAGTCGTTTCTCCATCGTTCTTTCTCCGTCTCCTTTCTTGGTCGTACTTTTCGTTTAGGCCGAGGCTGCCGTGGCCCTTCCCAATATTCGTCTTTCTTTATCTTCCCCCTCGTCCTCTTCGTTCTTTTCTTTTTCGTTCCTCCACTTCCTCTCTATCTTTTCCTCTCTTCTGCTCCGTGAAGTATCACAAGTTCGCGGAGGGCCTTCGATTTGGTCGCAGATGGGTGGAGGCGGATGGCGAATCCGCATCAAACGAACCGATTGCAGAAAACTTGTCGAGAGCTCGACGAAATCCTTCCTCACCCCTCGGCGAACCACCCTCGCTCTAGTCTTTCGCTCGACCTCCCTCTGCTTTCCTCTCCTTCGCCGCGACGTGTTCTCTTTTTCTCCACGCTACATCCCTCCTTCATTCTTTCCCGATTGTCCTGGTTTTATTCCAGGCCATTGCCCCCGTCGTCCTTCCTCGTGAGGCGGTACAGAGAATATAGTGGAAAGCGGCGCACCTACGAGATAGGAATCAAAAGACCTCAAAGGATTGAAACCGCCCTCCAGGAGATGTTGTTCGTTTTCGATCACCGGTTAGCCGAATGCGGAACGCGGAGAAATTGCTGTATTCTTCGCGCCCGATGGTAAATGGCCACGGTTTGTCGATCGAACAGACACGCTTCTTCGTTTTTCTCTATCTGTGTCGCACGGGTACTTTGCGAGTCTTTTTCTTCACCGTGAATCTTGCACGTGATATCGTGAGAATAGTTTCTGGTAATTCAACCGATCTGTTTCATATTTGGGTAAATTTAATGTAACTGGTGGCGAGGAGAAAGATATTGGTAAACGTGAATCTACAGATTGATTATAATGGGTAAATTACAAATAAATTTCTTTCGTTTTGTTTGAAATTTATTTATAACATGCAGAGTGATATAGGTTTAAGATTTCTCTTTATGTTTGCTAACAGCAAATATTATTGAAACTTTTATAGAAGCAATGATAGCAATAGCAAGGGTTGTATCTTAATGCTAAATTTCATACTGTTAATTATATTTGAAAAAAAAAAAGAGAAATACATGCTTGCATAAAAGTTTGAAAGTTTTGATCTACGAAAAGTGTGCTACTCGATGCGTTGTTTCTGCGTGATATCGAGTGTCGCGGACAAAGAAGTGCAAATTTCTGAACTTAAGCATCGTTAAGGGAAGAGTGCCAACTCCTTCGAAAGTTTTATCAGTTTATTCAAGGTAATCTCCTGACATTAAATTAATGAACGCCGTGGTTCTTGTTTTGTCACGTGGTTTTCTAAGAGGAAACGACTCGAGAGACGAGGAAGCGGGACCATTTTACCCTAAGGAGGAACATTTCCTGTGCCAACGTAATTTGGGAAGCAACAAGAAACGAGCTCCGTTATTTTAATCTTTAATTTACCTATAAATCTAGCAATGCTACAAAACTTTACAGGGGTTCGAGTGAATAATTGAATTATATACGCAGTCAGTTGCTTCTAAATTGCTGTATAATGAACATTGTTACGAAATAAATTAGACCTGCCACGGACCTTGGTATAACTCGTGCTGTTCCCTTCTTTGAAATTGGCAAAATTTATTTCACGCTCACGATTATGGGCACAGAACGTCACTTTCATTTGTCACAACCCTAAAACCTAGGTTTACGGACCATGTAACATTACGCGCAATAAAGGGTTTTTAATGACTTGGTAATTGTTTAGAGTTACCCGGAGGTATTCGAGTTCGAAAATTATTTTATATTAAATCACGTATTTTATGGCTCTATTACCTTTTTATAAACGAGGACACGAATCGGGTACAAAATTATAGGGGAGACCGTGGTTAGTTGAGTAATTAGGTTAGTTGACTAATTCCCTTTAATTGTGGCATTATCGAATCGATGGTGTATTGTTTCGCAATATTAAAACTAATGAGTGATTATCTCGTCATTTAATATATCGACGTACCAGCAAACTCGATTATTATATGAATGGGGATGAAAAATCTGAAAGTATCCGCGATAAGTGAATAATTTTATTTTGATTATGTATCTTTGTTCGGTAAATACTGTTTCATATTTTGCCATGTATATTTTGTGAAAATGTGATAGATTAATTATACTTTACGGTACTTCGTTCTATCTAATTCGCGGAGTCACGTATAGCTCATAACTCGTAACGTTAGTTATTAGAAATATCGAGCAGGATTATTTAACTATTAGTCTATTAACTCTGGATATTATTTTTGTCTCTTTTTTATTTCGCTTTGCTCTTATAGAAGTATTAATTGACTCTAGTTGCTGACCAGGTATCAAAAAATGAAGTATAGAATTCTGAGTATTAATTGTGATTCAGATGATGACTTATAAGTTAATTCGGACTACAAATTATCAGTTGATTATTATTATATCAATATTATATTATATTATATTGATTATTATTATCAGTTTATTATTATAAATATATATGAACAAATAGATGTTCAATAATACCCCACAATTTCGGTTACTTGTTTTATTTCTCTCATTAATCTAAATAAATAAAAATTACAATTCAGACTCAATTAAAGCGATGTTAAAAATTGTGACCGTAAATCTAATTAAATGTATAAACTTTTGCTACACAAATAGTAAGCAAATGACTTGTTCACAACAACTGGATACGTTAAAAATTAGTCAACTAGCTCCGGTCTCTCCTACTACTATTTTCTAGCGGAAAAATTGCAGTAGAAATATTTCAATTATTGCAATACTTGTCCTACAGAAAAGAAATGCAAAAGTATTGCAAGAAATTTTTCTCTCCAAGCAATCTGCCTCTGATGATCCGATCGTGCGAGAAACGAGGTCATCGTTCTTCTCGTCGATCAGATCGTGGAGCTGCAGTAAAATATAGCAAGCAATAGATTGCTGTACAGCGAGGTCGTATACAAAATTCACGTAATCCTGTCGACTTTTAAGATTGCGTTAAATCATTTATCTTCGTATCGTGCTTGCTCGATGCATAAATATTTATAAATCATGCCGAATAACATAGAAGCCTTTAATATGATACAGTGATTCACGTGTCTATTTAAAATTGTCATATATATCAAATTGTATTACAGAGAACTATTTTTAACATTAAAAGAAAATATTTTCTTCGTTTATAATAATGTTTGCTGATTTTCAAAAAGTATGCAATACTTGTTAGCGAGATTTTTCAACCCTTCAAACACCCTTTATTTCAAATTTTCTTAGAACAATGTAATGCACATTGTCCATAAGTCCATTTTTCTTTAATTCGAACTATTTAATGTTCTGTGTTTTGCATTATTTAAAAACATTATTAAACTCCAATAAGCTTATTTTATGATCTTATCGTTGGAGGCGTATTCAATCTTATTACATGATATCTGTTTTTTTTAAATAACTAGAAGTGTACTTATACGACTTTAAAAATAATCATTTATGCAGTTCCGTTCAGTAGCTATATTAATCATTTACTTAGAACGATATTGTAGTGTATCAGTTTCAATATTTTAAATAATAAAAACAAGACATCAACCTGTAGTTGAAAGTACCTTTAACTCATTTCTCTCAGAATTGGACTCAGACCACTTCCGAAATCAACGATTCATATAATACTATCAAATATACTTTGTTCGCATCGAAGAAGAACAAAGCGTGCAACGACACGTTTTTTCGGTGGAAATTTTTCAAAAAGCATCCATTCGCTACTCAAATATTTCATAGAAAGGGAAGAAGGGGCGGTTGCTCCGTGGCTTCCTCGCGTCCTTCAGAAGCTCGGCCCGTGTTGCCGATAACATCCTAACATCCTTTCTATCCAACGAGATGTACACACACGAAACAGGACTGAAAGCGGAACACATCAACGCAGTCGCACACCGATGCACATCTCAAGCCGTACCCATCCATCTTATACACGCGTCTCTGAAGAAGTTTTATTCTGTACGTTTCCAACCCTCTGGCCCATCTTCTTCGCGCGATAACGTCAGCCTCCGCAACTGATTGTGAGAGAAGGATGTCGCGCCCTATACAGAATTTCTTTCCACGTTTCGTTCAGGATCATCCGAGACAACTTAAATCTTCGACATCTTCCCCCGTGAGTTCGCATCAATGCTCGTGTATTACATCATTGACGCTGTTACATCGTTTTGTCTCTCCGTCGTATTTCTCTCTTTCTCTCTCTCTCTCTCTCTCTCTCTAATCGTTCGTACATTTTCCTGATATCGTTTCATCTTCTTAAATCGCTCGCTCTATTCATTGTTCTCGAAAGCATTGAAAAGTCTTGGTTCCTCTCATTGAATAATTCAATCTCTTTTTTTTAAACCGAACGGAGAAGATAAGGGAACTTGGAAAAAAGTTTTCTTCCTCGAAAGATCGATGTAGAATGAATGTGCATGTATGGAAATGCATGCTAGAAGTCGTCACCGTTCTACGAACGCTTTCATATTTACATATTCGTAGATTGCTTTATTTAAATCTGTGCGCGATACAAAAGGTCGATAGGATAATGGCACTTACTGATATATATGTAAATCGAAATCAAAGTGCCTCGCTAGATCTTTACCGTAGCATCTCGAGAAAAGATGACACGTTCCCTTTTGTGTCTGTTTCATCTTCGAGTCCTATTCACGGAGAATGGAGGAGTAAATAAGGGCGCTGCTTAAAAAAATGAAAGGATCTAGCGCTTAAATATTTATCGCGCGTAACAATGCCCGATAGAGGAAGATTCGGTATCGGTACGAAATACGGATAAAATGAAATACAAAATTAATAAAAATATCGTAACTCTGCGATCAGAAACGGATCGCTTCTCCTAGTACAAGCCTCCTGATTTCATATCGTCTCGCTCGCTTTCCCTTTCATACGGAACAATCATATAAATATCGGCACACCTCCGATTCTTACAAAGATCATCCTCTTTTGCCCGACATGACTCGGCATTCAAGAAAGAGAGGAGGAGCGAAATAGAGCGTAGATAGGAGTCTCAAAGCCCCTTCCATCCCCTTTTCTCTTCCTATCCTCTCTCTCTCTCTTTCTCTCTGCCAAACGAACTATCCAGACCCCGCCTCTATTCCTCCATTCTTTCCTTGACTGCATTTGTTCCTTATTAGATATTCCGTTTTATTGAACGAAGCCTAGAAGCCTTCCTTCCTGACGCCCTTTCTTGCATCCTTTTGCTTTACTCCAGCTACATACGAGGATATATTCTTCCCTTACCCCCTGTCCTCCTGTCTTCTTTGCTCTCTACACCCGTTTCCACCCTTCACCCACGCCCCGTTTCTTCGCCACCCTGTACCACCCCTCGATGGGAGCGCGCCTCTCGTCCACGACATCATTTTATTCCGCGTCTCGAATTTCAAACGTTATTATTCACCCTTCCGCGAGCCCCTCCACGAATCTTAGATCTTTCTCGTCGAGCATTTCCGGTTAGGTGCGCATCCGGAAGCCATTCTTCCATCTTTTTCTGCCGTTCGACTCTTAGAGATGTTTCGCTCGGCTATACCGTCGTCGAATTCGTTTCTTCTTCACGCGTGGAATAGAGGGAACTCGGAGGAGGGAGTGCAAGCGAACCGGCGCATCGGCGAAGGCGTACGAGGGAAATTTCTTTGTACATTCAATCGGGGGATCAGAAGTGTATTTTGATGAGGAGACAAAGCCAGGTTTTATCGTCGCTACGTTCGCCGGGGCGTGAACGATCTTGAATATAGTAACGCAATATAAGATCGTCTCGTGACACAGGTAGCGCGATGACGTAGAGATTAGCGGATAGTTTTATGGTTTTTGCGAATGTAACATAGAGACTGTTCTTTAACCCTCCGTTGACCGACGGTTCTAGCGACCCTGCCTGGGTCAACACGTACCCGTATTTCTATATTTTTCTTTATCTTTGTTCGCTTGTGTTCGTGATTCTTATTTTGGAGGAAATTGTGTTTTGAAATTAAACGATGGAATGTATATTATTTTTTTAAATAATATAAATAGATGATAAAATACAGGAAAATATAAATGAAGTGTAAATAAAATGTAAACAGAATGTAAATGAAGTATAAACGAAATGTGAACAAAGTATGAAAAAATAGTAACTACTTTTCTCAGTACGTACATAAGAAACTATTTTGATATGTGGAATGCACGTTACATATGTGACTTTAACATTCATCGCATTTTTGTATAACACTGGGAACTAATCGAAAAATACATTTCGAAGCACGCGAATACCTTATTAGTTTTACCAGAAACAGTTTCTGATTCAGATCAGCCGTCGTAAGACGAGTTCGACGAAGCTGTTGAGAACGCGGGTAAGAAAAAGTCCGAGACACGGTCGACGAAGGGTTAAGTTAAATAAAATGACGGAGAACGAAGTTAAGTTATATTGCTATCCTGTTTAATGGAATATTGACGAACCACTATATAATACCGGGGGTTGGTGGATAAAAAAGACCGAAATAATCCTTTCCCACGGACAAAATTAAAACCTGTTATATACTTATTCCAACGTTAAGAATACAGCACCGAGTAATTATGGTAATTCGATATGAAAACAGTTTTTCTTTTTTTGGTAATGAAAAAGTAATAAATGCTCGAATGAAAAAAAAGAAAAGGGGAAAGAGAACGTTCTTCCTGCGACTCAAAGCGACAGAACACTTTTAAAACGAAGTTACCGGCAGGAATCACCGATAAAATGTTTCCAAAGCTCTCTCGTTACTTATGCTGCACAACGGTATTGAGTGTCAGCGGCATGTTCTATACTTGTTCTCACGTAATAAAACAATTTCGTTCACGTTCAAATGAAATATCACGAACGGCGGGCGAACAGTAAGAATCGATATTGGGATGATATTTTATACCTGAAAGCTTCCGAAGGTAACAATAATAGCTCTTTTTTAAATCGTGTCAACACGTTCGAATAATTTATCTATGGCTAAATAACGCAGATGTCACGGATGAAACACGTGTACTTGTATCGACACTGACATTCAAATATAATATCATTTAAATCTTCGTTTCAAATGCACGCGTATTGCATTCATCGCGAGCACAAAAGGATCTCTATGCTCTAACCGTTTCAGCGATGTCGCATTCCAACCCTTTAAAACATTATCGCTATAATAAAACTGAAACTTAGAATAATCAATATCGTTCTACCCTTCAACATTCCTCCATTTCTTTCTTTCGTCTTCGTCCTTAGCCATCAGGATCAAGAACCAACAAAGATAACAATATCTGATCATCCCAAATTGGTCGCACCTTTTTCATCGCGCGTCTCTTGATCCAGGCAATCATCGTCCTCGAGGCATCATGCAGGAATGACCCCACGAAAGCCTTTCCCTTAGACTCACCGCGCCATCTTGTCCCCGTGTCCATTTACTTGATTTCTTTTCCCCGTTCTTCTCCTTTCACCTTCGATACGTATCCCGAATTCCTTCTCCGCTCAGTCGTCAATCTTTCCTACAGTATCTCTCGTCTTTCTCTCTCTCTGTTTCTCTCGCTTCCGTCTCCCTACTGTTTCTTCTTCTCGACGCTTTTCCCTCGGACCCTCGATTCCTGCGTCTCTCACCTGAACGACCGATTATGTCAGTCGGAGTTAAAGCCACGTTTGTTTATCTGATCCCACGTTATAACTATAGACGGACAAGCTACCGGTGGTTCCTTCTGGCGCTATGTACCTCTTGCGTACCCAACCGGGACGGAGTAAGATAGAGGAAGCGAGATAAAAAGGGACACGACACCGAGAGGGAAAGAAAGAGGAGCGAACGTGGCGGCGTGCTCCGTCCTGTCGCTCGGGGCGAGGACGGCTCTCCTTCGGAGAACAGTTTAGTTACGATGAATGGACCGAATGAATCACGCGAACCAATTAAGGATTACAGTAGACGATGCTCCGGCAGCGGTGCCAGGAGATAGAGAGAAAGCAAGAACCGAGTCTGCTCCTTCACGCCTGCTTAACCTTCGCTGGCTCGCACTTAATTGGAACTGCTAAATATACTTTCCCGATCGGATGTTCCGTAAATTTTCTTCGAACGCATTGAACGTCCGCTGAATCGCGACTTAACTCTCGTTCGCCTCCCGTAATGCTCCAAGCAGTCAATTGATTGTGTCACGTTCATTGTACGGTAGCCGACAATGGAACCGTATAATGGTTTCGAAATTTTTAATGGCTGCCAGACTTTTATTATCGCTTGGTCGAGGTACGTTTGTTTTATTAACACTGGGACTATCGACAATTAAGGCATACTTGAGTTTTGCCAAGGAAATCAAAATGGAGGCCGTATGGAAAAAGAGTAAGATGAATTTTTTTATTTTTTTTTTTTTTTTTTTTTTTTTTTGCAAAAAGTTACGGAAAATCATTAAAAATGTATGACAGTAGATTTATAAATATTCTCCGAACGGTTATAAATTGGTGGTTTTTGGCCACGTCGATAGTTCTAGGGTTAAATGGTACCAAAAGTAATAGTAATATCGATAGCAATAAATTTATCCTTTCTACTTCTAACGTTAAAATATTCGGTGCATATTTTAAACCAGAAATGCGTACTATTCGTGAACACGTTTTTTATTTGAATTAATAAAACATGTGCATAAATTATCTACAATTTTGATATTAATCCGGAGCTGATATCATTCATTTGTATAGATTTTTTATTTTTCAACGTCTACCTTTTGTTAGAATGGATAATTCCAAATTTGTTTCCGATTTTAATTATGTATCTGTTGTCCTGATACTTGTGCACGTTTTATATTCGACCATTAATGACAAAGCCCACGCTGAATAGATTTATGACAAGTTTTAAGTAGGTGTTGTATCAATTTCGTTTGTATGCCTAGAACCAATTTAGTTTATCCGTCAATCTGATAGTTTATCTTCAATGCAAAGCATTCGTCCACGTTTTTCCTTCCTTTTATCTTAACGAGATCACATACCGTGTGTTATGACTTTAATACCGAAAGTATTAAATGTCTAAAAATATATCTACGAAATAACTCAATAACTTTATAGTCTCAATAACATTTATAGCTTTCCTACGTCACACAGATTTGGAGAAATTTTTACGAGTTCCTGTTCGACTTTCACATCTATATCGCCATAATTCAGACACGATACACACCGAAAGTGGCTAACGTTCGAATATAAAATATTCAAATTAACAGATTAGAAACACATCTCGTGTCACAACTATATCACAGTCACATATATTAAAACCTTGCATAAATATTCACGACCGAATTGAAACATATAGGCCATGTCAAAAGTCACACACTCACCGCTTACGCCACATTCACTCCTTCCAAATTCACGCCTCGCAAAGTCACGCCTTCCACACAAAGTTTACTTCGCACCGTCTAAAAATTAACAATAACGATTAAAAACCTAAACAATACGAATCGCGAAGAAATATCGATTCAACCAAAAAGAATTTGCGAAACAAAAAAACTTACATTCCATAACGCGCAACATTCTATCGTCAAGCATTCATTTCGCGAGGAGCACTTTCACGCACGACCATACAAGATGTCGCCCAATGAGACAATCCAATCAAACTTAATTTCATAACCCACGTTCTTTCCCGGCACGAGTCGCCTCGAAAACAGCTCGACGCGACGCAAGCACCAATGAGAACGGACCTAATCTACCGCTGCCGGCAGTCCTCGCGTTACGTCCTCGAGGCCGCCGAGAGAAGAGGGTATTTGACGCGAGAAGCCGACACCTCTTCTTCTTCCCCAACCTTTTCCAACGGTAGCACTGTAGCGAACACACTCTCTCGGGGGCCCAGAGTGCCGATTTAGGGGATGAAACACGGAAGTAGGTTCGCGTGTACGTCCGCGTATAGGTGCACGCATCCTCGCGTACACGTATACACGCAAACGGCCACAGGCAGCAGGATAACGCAACGAGGGGAGGGTAAGTAGGGACGAAGGGGCAACAATGCCGACGAGGACTACGAGCAGGACGAAAGCGTCGTCGGCGACGACGACGACGACGACGACGACGACGACGGCGACGGCGACGGCGACGATGTTAGCGACGGCGTTGACGACGGCGCAATGTCGCCACGGTGTCGCACGCATGCGCCACATAGAAGTAACAGCCGCGGACTCGGGTCGAACCGGGAAGCCAGTCAGTGCATTGCCAGCTCCTGAACCGCGAACGGTGAACTCGTGCGTTCCTACGTAATCGCGAAATCTATCCCTTAACTGGTTATCGCACACACCGCTCCGTTTCGTCGATCGTGTACCACGGAGAGACTCAAAGGCCAGGTCCCCGGCTCCGTCTCGCGGTGTTCAACGAACTGAACCGTGGCTCGACCATTCTTTAACATACACACACACATATATATATATATATACACACACATACATATACGCGCGCGTTCGTACTCGCCGTGATTTTGTCGCCGTGCAATTACCGGCCGAGATCAGCGCCCGAGTGAAAAACGGTAGTGTCGGACATTGGCGTGTACATGTGTTGTGCCTTCGAGCGACAGGATACACCGGCTGTCTTTGGATATAGTACCCGATCGGTACCGTTGCCTCCAGAGTCCCGTGTGACGGATTCATACGATTACATTGCACAATCGACCGATAAATCAAGGGACGTGTTTTCTATCGACGACAACGATCGGTGCCGAAGATGATGATGATCATCATGATGGTGATTTAAGAGTGTCGTGCAGTGCTGTTGTGCAATGACAGAGGGCCACTCACCGGTGTTCGTTATAGGATCTTAAATGTACCAATTGGGTGAGTGTTGTATTTATTGTTATTGTTTTTTTTTTTTTTTTTTTTTTTTTTTTTTTTTGCGGGGGAAGTCGTCTTCACGGGGTAACTTCGTTAGCGTGTTTATTGTGTTGTTATGTTCTTGCTACGTTTTTGTTTTTTTTTTTTTTTTTTTTTGCGGGGGAAGTCGTCTTCACGGGGTAACTTCGTTAGCGTGTTTATTGTGTTGTTATGTTCTTGCTACGTTTTTGTTTTTTTTTTTTTTTTTTTTTGCGGGGGAAGTCGTCTTCACGGGGTAACTTCGTTAGCGTGTTTATTGTGTTGTTATGTTCTTGCTACGTTTTTGTTTTTTTTTTTTTTTTTTTTTGCGGGGGAAGTCGTCTTCACGGGGTAACTTCGTTAGCGTGTTTATTGTGTTGTTATGTTCTTGCTACGTTTTTGTTTTTTTTTTTTTTTTTTTTTTTTTTTTTTTTTTTGCGGGGGAAGTCGTCTTCACGGGGTAACTACGTTAGCGTGTTTATCGCGTTGCTATGTTCTCGCAACGTCCTTGCGAGTATGTTTTCTGTTTATGGTCAAACGCGCGCTCTTTCGGTGTTTCTTGTCTCCCCACCACGCCCAGAGTTTGACCGCTCGCTCGTTGTCCCGAAAGTTCGTACTCCGGAAGTTGACAAGCGCTCCGTTTTTAAAACGCGAGGCGCTACGCTTTGCAACACCTTTCCTCGCGTTTTAATCGTCCATCGACGAATCGTTGAGAGACGGAAACGATGTGCGCTTGGGTGTAATTAAATGTGCGATTTTTTTTTTATGGGGTGCAGTTATTCGTTGCTCGCAGAAAATATGGTGCAGATAGCGGTTACCAGGTTATACTTCCGGACAATTGAGGCGTAAATTTAATATACGGAGCTCGTGATGGTTTGATGGTTATTTGCTCAAGTGACATTGTTTAGTATTATTTGGCATGATACAGTTGGTCACGATCGTATTCGACCACTTTAAGAATTAATGTTATTTCTTCAAAATATAATTCGACTTTCGTACGTGTTTTGCTTTGTTTCAAGATTATGCATTATTGTAAAATAAGTTATTAACCGTGTACGAGGAACAAATTTTGATTTGTTTTTTTATTTGCAAATTTATAAGCGTACACAAAATTCGGTAAATACCCAAAGTGGCCGGATAACTTTATGGTCAAAAATTATGCCGAATGAAATTAAATTAAATCCTTGTGTCAGTTACGTAATACCTATTTTGGTTAATCTTGGGTTCGTTGTAATTTTGAATTATCATAGACTCTGAAGTGTTTATTAAAACGATAGTATTATTCATGATTGAGCCACTGGTTTAAATTATTCGGTTTATTGTGAGAATTAAATATTGTATAAAAATATTTCAAACTTCACCTCGATTTTGTTTTTATATACACGCGAAGTCGACACGTTTCCTTTTTTTTTTTTTTACGAATTAATATGCTGTTTTCCCCTATATAGATGGAATATATGTACATGAATTAAACAAATTAACATTAGGGTCAATGAACTCGATTCTGAGGAAACGAATATTTCCTCCGGGCACTTTTTGCACACCAACGTTCAATATCAATTTTCATTTATCGATTTTTATTGGGTTTTCGGTAAATATGCCACGGAAATGAAAAGTAGAAATTACCTGCGTCACCCCTGACATTTTATTCACCTTTTTAAGCAATACGGACATCCGATCGTTTAAATTTTTTCGAAAATATACACTTACACCTTTCTAAATCTCTAATTATCACGGAACATTGCAGTTATTGAAATTTAAAACTCAATACCGAACAGTAATGTCATTTGAGTTCCTCGAATTATTTCGAGCTGGTATATTTTCTGTCACGGATATATGTTACGGAATCAGGAATTAGTGCTTTTTATCGAAACTAAATATTCCCGTCGGTAGATCTGACAGTGAAGTTATGCAAAGGTTATCCAGAGACATCACAATTGAAATCTATTAACACTGGAACTGTCAAAGTGGTCAATATGAGCCATTCGTAATTTTTTACAGAATCTTTATAAATTAACTGCCTTTGGGCAGATTTTCCGCGATTTTCTATTAAAAATATGAATAAACTTTTGTCTGAATTCCATTACATATTATTTTATATACTTTCCACTTTGATTTCTTCGGTAGTAGTACTACTTTAGTACTACCAGTAGTAGTACTTTAACGACTAAACCTACCGACTATTAAAGTAGACCTATTTGTACCCAAAGAAACAAAAGTGATAGATGTTTTAGAAAAATACATAACGCAAGGAGAACAAATCTTTACCCATATTTTTCACAGTAAAATCACGAAGAATTGCCCAACCTGAATCGTTGTAAATTTATACAATTTCTATGAGAAATTACAGGCCGGTCATTTCGACCGCTTTGGTAGTTTTAGTGTTAACCGTCGGTAGTTCTAGCGTTAAATACCAAATTAAATACGTAGTGCAAAGAAAAAAGTGTTTGTTTTTTAATAAAAACTCGCATGAAAAGTTATAAAAATTCTTTTCGTATAAAAAACTACAAATTATTAATCTCCACCGTTTCCCGGGTTAATCTTCCGTAACAAGAATTTTATTTGCTTATGACAGCACAAATTATAATTACAGTATTTTACTTTAATTTAAACTCTGAGGACTAACGATTATTATAAATATCTCAGCTACTGTCGGTATACTAATATAATTTAATATTACTAGTATAACACAATCATATCGAATAAAATAAAATTCAACTCTTTAATAACCAAAATTTTGTTCGTTTATCACAAAAGAGTTTCAACTAATTACAATTTCTTATTTTAATTCGAAAATTTTTGAACCAATAGCTGCTATAAATTGACTATCTGGTATCAGTACAATGATATATTAACCCTTTGCGGTCTTATATCGACCCAAACTCGACATTTTACTTTGTTCCATTATTTTCAGTTTTGGGATACGAAGGACATTCTTTTACATTAAAATGTTATTTGATGGAAAATTTTCTATCTAGACATCTTACTGCCAATGAAAATGTGAAAATTCAGCCAAATCATTGACAGTTTTTAAAAGAATATTACTAAATATGAACTAGTTAAGTTACAGCGTCGAAAGTGGCTCGGACCGCAAAGAGTTAATAAAATTGGACGATAAGGCGATAAACAAATAAAATAAAATTTTTTAAATATAGATGCACGAACATGTAACTTGGAAATCACGTAGCGCTATGAAGAGTTAACAAAATATAGACACACCGCTACGCAACATCCAAGTTACATGACGTTGCAGAAGATTAAGCGTCTTTTTGTACAACCAATTTACAACCTGACACACCGTGTACTTCACCTCGAACATAAAAATCGATCCCAGTTTGTTTCCACACGTAGCGCGAAGTAAATTTGTTTAGAAGCGGGTTCATTGAACCCCAGCGTTCTTGACATTCACGTTAGAAGAAACATTGGCCTGCTGAATGTTGAGTGGACAAGTTCGTGGAAGCTTCTTAGCGCTGCTATTCCCTCACGTGAGAAGCTCACGCGACGACGCGATAATGTTGAAAAGCCTGGAAAAAAGATTGATTAGAATGTTCCCCGGTAGGATAACGAGAACGCTTCTATTCAATCTCTGCCTCTGAGACACGGCTTGAGACAAACCTTGTGAGTTATCAACGCTTTATAACGTCACTCGGTGAACCTTGGACCTAGCAAAGCTTGATAAATGTCACAATACTTCGCGTGAATTAGAAACATTCTACTCCGACCATAGTTGATGCGAGTTTCATTAGCGTGGGGCAAAATCGTTGGTTAACATAAGGTTTACGGACATCGATCAGCTCATTTTGATGGGTGCTTTGAAATACAAATTTTTTATAATATCGTTAGTTCAGTTTACTTCAAATTAATAGATTTGAAATGGATGGATATTAAAATAATCTTTTCTTTTAATTACATAACCCAATGTTTATTGTAGATATAAGTTTATACTTATGATGAACGAACAATATTGAAGACGAAAAAGATTGACAAATTAATCTTACATATTTATTACTCAAAACGTTTTATATATAGGTATCTTAGTTAGTCGAAAAAATTATGCACGTGGCGCACACAATGCATTGCGCTCGCATCATGCGCATACGTACTCGCGTAGACAAGTAAAAAGCGAGGGATATATGAATAATCGAATCCGTTCGCCAGATGAAGCAAACATCACTTCAAGATTTCTATTAGCAGAGATTTATTTACTACACTTTTCGTATATAAATTCTATTTTGTATTTACATTTTCCACATGCGTGATTGTTGAACATAAGCACGAAATCTGAACTGAGTCAAATTGACGGGTTCCCGTAAATCTAGTGTTAATATCTTCTTGTCTCGAGGTCGGGAAACTTTGATCCGCCCTTGAGGATTTCCGAAAGTTGCTTGGCCTATTTTGCCAACTTGGTTATTGTATTGGGTTGTTCGGAAAGTAATTTCGTTTTTTTTTGTGAAAATGAAAAACAATTTTCGTATAACGAACAAATATTTTATTAAATCATATATTGGTCATTCTGGTCCAGCATCTATCGCCATCTTTCGTGTTGTTATTCGCCGGTTTGCATCAACTAATGCCTTTATCTTGTCTTTATCAGCTTCAACCGGCCTTCCAGAACGTGGTGCATCTTCGACGATCAAAATTTCCGGATCGAATTTTGCAAACCAGTTCTGGCACTGTCGTACCGTCAACACATCTTCTCCGTACACATCGGTTAATTTCTTTCTGGCTTGAACACCATTTTTACCTTTTCTATAGTAAAAAAGTAAAATATGACGGAAATGCTGCTTATTGCTCTCCATATTTAAAAGGGCATCAACCAAAAACTACTGCCTAGAATCAAATGGACTTTTTCACACACAAACCTTGCTATATCAGCTCTCAAAACATATAACGATTATGCGGCTTAAGTGTGAAGTTGGGTGCAAAAAAATACAATTAAATCCTCTATCGGGAAAAAACGAAATTACTTTCCGAACAACCCAATATTTTCGAGCGTCTGAAATACGAGTTGTTTTATGATAGGACGCGAACGATGAGATGTTAAAAACGTGTTGGAATATTTCTTAAAATGGTAAAACAGTGTTTACCGTGGAAACTGTTTTATTCTTAATAAATTCGTAGATGGAAAAATACACGTATCCTAGGAAATAGATTTTGTTTAGTAAAAAAGGAGAAATGTAAAAATACTATTGCGATTGGAAAATTATAATGTTAAAATGGTGCCGGTCTTCAACGTAGGAGTCCTGGCGGCTAAACTGACCAGTCCTGAGGAATCCTCGGGCTGGTCAGCAGAAAGTGCGATAAAGCACAAGTCAAAAAAGACCTTGCAGCTGGTGGATCTTACGCGTTGCGGGGCTATGCACATATTCTCGGTGAATCCCAACAAAAAGCAATAGTTTTGATTATGCACGGTATTTTAACCCTTTGCGATGACGTAGAGATTAGCGCATAGTTTTATGGTTTTTGCGAATGTAACATAGAGACTGTTCTTTAACCCTCCGTTGACCGACGGTTCTAGCGACCCTGCCTGGGTTAATACGTACCCGTATTTCTATATTTTTCTTTATTTTTATTCGCTTGTGTTCGTGATTCTTATTTTGGAGGAAATTGTGTTTTGAAATTAAAAGATGGAATATATATTATTTTTTTAAATAATATAAATAGATGATAAAATACAGGAAAATATAAATGAAGTGTAAATAAAATGTAAGCAGAATGTAAATGAAGTATAAACGAAATGTGAACAAAGTATGATCAGGTATCATATTCTCGGTGAATCCCAACAAAAAGCAATAGTTTTGATTATGCACGGTATTTTAACCCTTTGCGGTCCGAGCTACATTCCACGCTTTAGCCCAACTGGTTCATCTTCGATATTCTAATTTTAAAAACTGTCGATAATTTGGCTGAATTTTCATATTTTCATAACCAATAAGATATCTGGATAGAAAATTCTTCGTTAAATTAAATTTTAATATAAACGAATATGTTTCATAGATCATATCATCCCAGAAATAAAAATAATGAAACAAAATGAAAATGTCGAGTCTGGCTCGACACAAGACCGCAAAGGGTTAACCCTCTATAGCCCGAATTTTGTCTGCTTTTTTGGAGAAGAAATTACGATTGATTGCAGTTTTTCAGTTCGATTGGAAAATGTTTTAACTAATAATTACTGTAGATGGATCGTGAAAAAGCAAGCGTATCTTTTTTTTTTCTATGAGTATCGTCGAGCAAACTTTGAAAATTGTTGTAACATCGATGGTAATACGTGGAAAAATTTTGAAACGCCAATTTTACGAACGCTGAAATAACACTGCTTATTTTTTCATCGCCTCGTATCGAAATTTATTAAGAATTTATATCGATCGGATTTATTTGGAACCGATAACTCGGAGAATAATTCAATATCGACTGCAATCATAATAGATGCACGCGAATATGAACGTGCAAATAATGTTCCACGAAGTAAGGATCGCACGTGTTTGTTAACTTTCGTGCAAACTCGTAGCTGTAAACGTTTTCAGAACGGTGTGTTCTTAAGGATAAAACAACAGTACGAATTGGAAAAAATTGATAGACGTATTTATCGTTGAACCGCGTTGCATAGAGCCTCGTAGATAATGAACGTAGGAAACGAAGGCATGATTCAACGTTTCGTATCGTTCGAGTCGATTAACGATCTCGTAGATTAGAAGAAAGTATAATTAAATGAGACAAGATTTGTTATGTATTATATTTCCTTTATGACACGCGTGGTATAAATCATTTTTCGACACAAAAGTCGTTGTGCCAATTATTGCATCATTCTCTTTGGTTACTTTCACTTTCGATCGTAGAAAACTATGCCAACTCGATCAAATATGCATTATCTTTTTAGCCTTTTGAGGTCCGGTTGTTTCAGCGTGAAACTGTTTCAGCTGTTCCTTTGTTTGCGAGCCAATGATCGCTTTTTTTTAAACAGCTGTTTGTAAAACACAACGTTACCCAACAATTAACTGCAATAAAGAAAAGTACTTTGTAGAAGTACTTTCAAACAAAGCAGAATATCTGTTATTTAAAAGAACATTTAAATTGTATTCTGCAGCACAAAAATCGAATCATAAAGGAAATATCAGTTTTTATTCATCTTCAACCATCTTGGAACTCAAAAGGTTAAAACGATTTCTTCTTGTTCAATAAAAGGAAAAAGAAAAGAAAAGAAAAGGGAAGAAAAGAAAAGAAAAGAAGAGAAAAATGCATTACCTCTTTCATAGTTTAATACGAGACAGGCTCGAGTAAGCTGTCGAGTACGATACTGTAAATTTTGCATCTTAAATTGTATTATAGAGTAAGGGAGTGATGAGCCACTCCTTTTAAAAGAATCAGTGTATTATAAATTAGTCCGATGTTTCGGTTAAAAAATATATATTTGAAGTAAATACGCATGGATTTATAAAATTAATATTAATATTTATAATATTCAGAACATCGGTAAGAGCAGCTGAAATACGGAATATTTTATAACCTAAATCGAGTCATCTCACCCGCGCGAGATCGTCTCACGCGGAATTACCCTACATAAGATAATTATTAAAATTTATTACGTATGAACAGCTGAAATCGTATATATTTTGTATCTGGTAAACGGGATGCAAATAATAAAGTAGAACAAAAGCAACAAATATTATTGATCTTTTTAAATTCTTCGCCGTTTTATTGCGCTGCAAAAAGGATCACGAGAAACGTTTACAAAGAGGATCGATATTGTGAAACTGAAACGTTGCTCGAATAGACAATAATGAAACGGGAACTGGCAAATTAAATTATAAATTTTCCAAGGGACTATGCGTTACAGCCGGCGACCTATCGGTGGCATTTAAATGGAAACAAACGCAACGAGCGTATTCGCTCTTCAAAACGACAGCACGGTCGTGCGGGTAGCGTGTCACACGTGCCGTTGGCAGCTACGAAAATAGTTGGGCGAAAAATAATGACCTGTGCCTCGCCACGCGAGCGGTGCGAAGTAGAAAGGCGAAATTGAGCTGGATATGGTAATAGTAGCTAGAACGTGTTAGCCTCCAAGCACACCATTAGGCCTCCTGTCACGTAGAAAACTGTACGCGAGACGAGAATTACCAATAAAATCGAGCCATCGTTCAAAACTCTCGTTGAGTAACGAGGCATCGCTTCTGGCTTGTTTTTATGACACTCTCAATAATTCCGTCGAGGATTAAAAAAAAATGCATAACGCTGACGTTTTATTTTAGAAATATTTTGCTCATTTGTTTGCTCGTGATGTGTACAGTTGGTGGCAAAAGTAATTTCTTCGGCCATCTTGGATATTAACCCTGCTACGGTCTCGGAGATTTCCTTAACTCTCTATAGCCCGAATTTTGTCTGCCTATCAGACAAAATTCAGAGAAGTTTCAGAGAAAAAATTACGATTGCTTACAGTTTTTCACTTAGATGTGAAAATTTTTAAACCAATAATTGCTATAGGTAGATCATGGTGTCGCTACGGTAATACAGTAATCAAATTTAATAGAACAGTGATAACTAGATAAATCAAATTTTTTAAAATATAGATACATCAGTTTGTAACTTTTAAGTCGCACGACGACATAGAGGGTTAATGCAATCGTGCTTTTACTTCTTTAAAACATGCTTCCTAATTTTAAGTAAAACAAAGGTGCGACACAAAATTGAAATGAGAACTTGTACATACCAATAACCAATTCTTGGTATTTGTTTTAAATTAGGAAATTCTGGAATAAAAAACGAAAGCAAGGTTAAGTCAGAAACAGCTCAAGGGTTGCAGCAGAGTTAAACGAATTTTGTGCATAATTATAAGTTAGGAAGTAAAGAAACTAGATCAAAATCAGCTTTTAATAAACGTTTAACAGTTTATTTAATAATAATATGTAACACTTTAAATAAAGTATAATATAGAGGGAAACGATTATATTCTAAAGTAACATTAATACCTAAGAAATCCAAATACTTTTGCAACCAGCTGTATATCACGAATCGAAGTTATAAATATATTTTTTTTAGCATAACATTTTAAGAATTTATTTTTCATACCTTTTTAGTATTATCAGTTGATGCGTGAAGCAATACAGTTAAGTTGAATTAACCCGTTGAAGGACAGTGCCGCATATGTACGTGTACGTTTAGTTTTTTTATCTTGTGTTCGCTCAACGGTTACATGTGCGAAGTTGTTGAGATATGTATACGATAGTTTCTATAACAAATGTTGTATGTTTGTGTTGTGCATGGTTGACGATCTCTTTCTGTAAGGTTGGCAATCATGTAGTTTTGTTACTGTCGCGCACTAAGCGCGCGTCTTTTGTTTTATGTCTACTTCCTGTACGGCTTTGGCCTCGTGTACATCCTAAGGAGATTAATCGCAATAAATCCTTTTATCGCTAAGTAATCATCCGAGTTAATTGTTTGTTTTATTCGAGTGTCAACAGAAGTAATTTTTAACCCATAACAAATATACTTTTATCATCAGTTTTTGAGCTAGATCACGCATACGCAGTGTACAAAATTGTTTCGCACGATTAAACGATCATCTATGATTTTCTCTAATCGTACCCCTTATTATGGGGTTAAGTACCCCTTATTATATCACAGAGTATACACACAATTACATTCATGATTGATATTTCTTTGCTGGTCGGAACAGCCCGGACACGTAACCCTCTAATTGCTTTAAACAATGTACCACTAAGACATGTATCTATCGGTATTAATGCGCATGTTTACGAGCAGACATTCAAAATAAATGACGAGGAAGCGTTCGAGGCAAGAGGTCGAGGAGCGTGCTTCCTCCTCGAGTCTTTATCGAAGAAAGTGGCCAGAGGTTTGGTCGATCGGTTCGAAGACAGGCCTGATGCTCGCGGATGATTCACGCGACGTATCCAATAGTCTTAAGACGATTGAAAGCTATTTGCCGGTCGGACAAGTTGAGAACAACGACAAATGACCGCGATTAGCTTCTCGGTAGCGTGGCAATCAATTGCTCTTGATAGAACGGATCAGTGAATACGAGAACGAAGCGCTCCTTTGGTCTGACCGCCTATTAAAAATACTTAACCGGCCGGTCGTCGACCCAGCCATCGTCGATTGCATCGACATGCAAATGTAGTCCGCGTGTGCCTACATATTTATGCATTCTTCGATTCTAACACTCGCTGGTTTTATTCGCGTCGTATCGCCTGCAGCGAACGTTCGCCTTCCAACGAGTTTCATTACGGAATCGTCTGAGAAATCCCATACGTTCGACCACTCGATTTCGAGCCGGCTGGCCATCAGCTATTCTGTAATTTCGTAACTATGCTTTTGGGCTCGAGCGATTAACGCCGCATTCATACGTACAAACAGTGGGCATGAACCGATTAATTGAAGCCAGGCCAATTACGCTGTTCGCAGACGTGTCATTAACTTATAGTTCCCGGTTGAATTGCATGTTTGAAGAATATTGTATTAGAGATGAAGTGGCTTAACCTTGTCGTTTGCGTTTCGTGACGGTAATTAGCTCGGAGATTTTAATTCCTGATTTATTATCGTTTCTTTGCGTGTATTATAGAGCTCTTTTTGAGTTTTGCGTACGATTTTGAGAAACATTGAACGCCTATGCGAGGTTAAACCGAGGTTAAATATTTTTCGATTGTTTGATCATTTATAAAGTTTCATTTAACCCTCTGTAGCCTGAATTTTGTCTGCTTATTAGAGAAAAAACTACGATTGATTACAGTTTTTCACTTTGATTTGAAAATTTTTTAACTAATAATTGCTATGGAAGGATCGTAGTATCGCTACAGTAATATAATAATCAAATTTAATAGCACAGTGATAACTACATAAAATTAATTTTTTAAAATATAGATACATTAGTTTGTAACTTTTAAGTCACACGGTCCCATACAAGGTTAAATCGATTGTATCTTATGGAATTTCCTTGTTAGCATTACAAATATAAGGAATTAATCTGTTTTTTAACGCTGGAACTACCGACGATTAAAGTAGATTTATTTGTACCAAAGAAATCACGATGATAGGTATTTGAAAAAAAATATATATCGCAAGGGAATTAAACCTTTCTGCATATTCCTTAACCCCTTGGCTTACCATTTCTTCAATCTTCATATTAGCAATAGTTATTCACGTCTTTGACACTCTGTCAAAAGTATTGAAATATTACACGTATTTTGTATTTGCTAATTTTCAATATTGTAAATTTAAATTACAGTTAAAGTTAAAATTGAACTTTATCATAAATATTGTGTCTTTTTATTGTATTTTAACCAGAATCGGCGTCACGAGTGTGACTCGTGGTTACAGAACAAAGGGTTAAGAAAATTACTGAAAACTTCTGAAAGTGCACCTTTCTTGATTCATAGAATTTATATGAAAAATTACAAACAAGTTATTTTCACCATTTCGGTAGTTCTAGTGTTAACGTTAGTCGCATCTGAGGATCGAAGTACTTAGTAGAATAGCAATCAAACGATTAGATCTTGTGGTATTTTTTAATTGGGACCCTGTTTCTTGGGATAATTTAAAAAACTGATATATCTTATTTTTTGTGTTAACTTTTATTTATATTCCACAAACGAATCATATATTGTTGATTTATTTTATAATTTGGTTAAACACAGATACGGTCTTTGATGAGTTAATGTTACAAAAATTGGTTAAGTAGAATTTGTAAATTGAATTTTATACTGTGCACTTTTTATTGCTATTTGGAGATTTAATACAAATGGACTAATACAAAACCACGAAAATCCCTGGAAGGTTTCAAACACGAATTCCCTACACATCGTATTACGCAAAAAGCATTGAAATTCCCCTCCCTGGTTAAGAACGTCGAACCACGTCGACAAAGACATCCCGCTGCTCGGTAAATATTCATTTCGTCACCATCGATCGTGAATGTAATCGGACAGCTTAATGTCTGCACTGGGTTCGAAACAGTGACCGACATTTTCCCTCTCTAACCTCCATTACTATCCGCTCTCACAGTAACTTACCATGTTCAACAAGAGACATCATCCAACTCATATCGATTTTTATAAAACTTTGCGAACAGTTACAAAATTCAAAAATATTCGACAGGAACTATTTTTTCTTTTAGCTACTGATAATCATATTTAGAGAATTGAAATTATCCTACAAAGTTGGAGACTGTAAAACTATTAATTAGATAAAAAATTGTAGCTACTGATAATTATGTTTAGAGAATCGAAATTACCCTCCAAAATTGGAGACTGTAAAACTAATAATTAGATAAAAAATTTGAAGAAATATTTATCAGATTCATTTCGTAGCTTAGTTTGACAAATTTTTGCCAAAATAAATTATATCTATATTAAATTATATTAATATATATTTATTTGCCTAAATAAAAAAATATTTAGCAAGATATGATATTTTTAGTTATAATAGAACTATTTAAGATCTTGCTTAAATTTCCTAAACGAAGTCAAGTTATTTCACGTGAAAAGTCAGACACGTTTCATATTTAACAATTTCTTCTATCTATAATACATTAATTTTCGAATTATCTTAATAATTTCGTACCTCTCTCGTCTGAATAGTGTTTTCATCCCTTAACTCTTTGTACTCGGAGCCATCTCGTGACATTTTCACAGGAAAGTGTGCAAACAGAAATCGTGCCATATCTCGATATACACCATACTTTTTTATTTGCTATCTCTTGCCATTTCAAATAGAGAACTTCAAGGAAACATGCATTTTTTAAAAAAGTTATACCGACATAAGTTCATCCTCACTAATTGTTAATAAACTCTGATCTCCTATAAAAAGGGACGTCCAAGTGCAAAAGATTATATATGAATACCAGCAGCCAAAAAATAATACGTGTCTATAAAATATAACAGCTTTGTAACTCTAACTCTGGGACATCGATTTCATCCCTTAACCCATTCGGCACGAACGCCGGATATATACAGCATCCATCTGATGACCTAGTGTTACTTATATAATTAATAGAATTTTATATAAAAGTCTTTTAATATTAACACTAAACCTATCTACGATTAAAATAGACCTATTTGTATCCAAAGAAATAAAAACGATAGGTATTCTAAAAAAATACATAACGTAAGGAGAAGAAATCTTTACCTATATTTCTCACAGAAAATCACGAAAAATTTCCTAAACTGAATCGTTGTAAATTTTATATAATTCCTATGAGAAATTACACGCCGGTCATTTTGACCGTTTTGGTAGTTTCAGTGTTAAAACTATAAACGGCACTTGTTGGAAGAAACATTGTTCTATCAAGCACAGTTCTTATTTAACGCTCAGAAAAATCTTCATACAAAAGAGGACTGATCACGCGCTATGCGTGCATTTTCATCTGTACAGCTGGAGTGTGATAACGGACAGAGCGCTCGTACCGTACTTTGCGGACGAGCACTCTTTCGACTCTGATTCGAGGCAGGTNGTTACTTATATAATTAATAGAATTTTATATAAAAGTCTTTTAATATTAACACTAAACCTATCTACGATTAAAATAGACCTATTTGTATCCAAAGAAATAAAAACGATAGGTATTCTAAAAAAATACATAACGTAAGGAGAAGAAATCTTTACCTATATTTCTCACAGAAAATCACGAAAAATTTCCTAAACTGAATCGTTGTAAATTTTATATAATTCCTATGAGAAATTACACGCCGGTCATTTTGACCGTTTTGGTAGTTTCAGTGTTAAAACTATAAACGGCACTTGTTGGAAGAAACATTGTTCTATCAAGCACAGTTCTTATTTAACGCTCAGAAAAATCTTCATACAAAAGAGGACTGATCACGCGCTATGCGTGCATTTTCATCTGTACAGCTGGAGTGTGATAACGGACAGAGCGCTCGTACCGTACTTTGCGGACGAGCACTCTTTCGACTCTGATTCGAGGCAGGTGGATGATAATTTCTATATGGAACGAGGTTATAAATTGAATATCTAAATAATTAGACAGCAAATAAAATAGAAAACAGACAAATGGTTGACGAAACTTCGCACCGGCGTCTCCATTCGTTCGTCGCCGTAGAGGCGACAATTCGACTTAGGAATCAAATTATAATGTCGCCGCAGCGGCGACATTCGTCCGCAAAGGGTTAAATATGAATATCGATAGCTGAAACAAAACACGCATCCAACATTTTTATATTCTCAAAGTGTACGCAGAATTGTTATCAAAATCCGCGTTTATCAGGTGAACGATGTCCCTTCTAAGAACAACGACGTAAACATTTGCTCCTGTTTTCCGTTCTTTTAAACACCTCGCGTACCCAGATCCAGCGATGCAAGAGAAATTCTCGAGAAAAACGTGTAACCGTATAACGGGATATTCAACTTTACGCCGGCCGGGCAAAAATAAAAGGGTGACAAGGTATCGATGTAGTCTTTCTGTCGAAGTGCTCCGTTCTAAAGAAAAGGGAGAAGCTACGTGAAACGTAAAGTTGGAGGGTGAGCGTCAGACCGAGGGGAAACAACAGATCGTAGGCATCAAGACGAGAGACGAACGAAGGTGAGAAGAGGTGACGTGAAGGAAATGTACGCGTGGAGGAGCAGCGGACAGTCGCGTTTGAAAATGCAATCAGGATAATAGCGAGGCGGTCCCGTGAAGTACGAAGAAGGAATTCCTCTTTATTTCTGTATCCCCTTCCTTCGCCGAACGGCTACCTTTCTTATCCGGCTGCTTCTCCTCTACGTCTCTTTTCGCAGCTCGCCTCTTACCTCTCACCGATTTACTCCATCTCCGGCGCATGTTTACTCGTGAAAAACATCTTTGTTCCTTGGCTTTAATTTGTTAAAAGCGCGAAACACAACATTTAGCTGATGAAAATTATTCGAGTAGCGTAATAGAAATTGCTTGTTGAAATAGGAGCGTAATTAGTATAGTGGTCCCGAAAAATGTGGTCTAACGTGAGCTAACGTGATCTAACGTGATCTAATCTGATCCGATGTGAATGGACGAGGAATCGGTGTTCGCAGAGCGAGGAGAAATGATTGGAATCGATGAAAGGGTTGTTGATGGGTAATCGACTTGACACGAAGACGCTATAGAATTACTTAAATTGGGGATGATGGATGTGGAGTGGGTGTAATCGAAACGTATCAATGGAGAGGAAATTGTTTTTAACGTAAAGGGTTAGTAACATTTGTTAACCCATTCGCTGTTCAAGTTTTTTACATTTCTATATTTATGTTTGTGGCCAGAAAAAACCTGCATGTTATAACATATTTAAAGTAGGACGAGTATACTCGTCTTTGGCAGGGTGTCATGCATTGCCAAGGCGAGTATACTCGTCCTACTTTAAATATGTTATAACATGCAGGTTTTTGAATTAGCAAATTTTTTCTGGCCACAAACATAAATATAGAAATGTAAGAAACTTGAAAAAATACTAGAAATAAAATTTTTTACAAATTTAAATTAAGCAAAAATCAACTTCATCGTGTATTTGTAACAAAATTGTATAGCAACAGAATCACTTGTAATACTTTATCTTCGTGATAGGATTTGTAACAAAGTCCAATACATAATGGAGGTTTATCAGGACAGCTCGTACAGTAATATCGAGTTTCCTTTCGAATGTTTTTCGTTGCACAAACTCTACATTTGCGAGTTGGGTTTTTCTTTTGTGCTGTAGGAGGAATACGAAAAAGGATGTCGAGTCCTGTTGCCTTCCCATTGCCAGCGACGAGTATACTCGTCTTTGGTTTTATGCTTGCAAATGATTATGTACGATAATATATGTGCTCTTACCAAGAAATAACAGAGCTTTGGTAAACAATAACACTCAAAATGTAAATGGCAATGGGAATGACTTCATATAATTTAGCCTTGGCAGCGAATGGGTTAATGTAGTGTCTTCGCACACGATTGTAAAGTTGTCTTGGTATTCGATCACATTTTTTTTTTTTGTATTTATAGCTACTTCAAAGTCATAATGTTGATTTTATTGAACGCATTTTAATAATCGTTTTAAGATGTAATAGAAAAATTGTGATATACTTTCATGGAAAAATAACGACGATAAAATAATCTTTGAGAAAATGTTTCATTGGATTATACACTTCTTTGAAGACCGTTGAAATTATTTCTTAAATTTTCTTAGAGATGAAAAAGGATGTCGCTTATAAGTATTTAAATATAATTATTTCTCCTTGTATCAGTAATTTTTTTTTTATATTTCTCGAATTAGTAGACCATAAAAATTTTAATTACTTTTATATCATACGTATTTGAACAAAAATTCAATAATCTCGTATTAAATACAATCGAAGCTAACAAAAACTTAATCGTCATCGAGCGTTATTCGAATTAAAAGACTTTATTGATTTGCAGCAGTTCGATGAGACATTTTCGAATTTCTCATGCGATCCACGATTCAAACATTTTATCTGCTAATAAGAAAATCGCTTAACTACAGACAAAAGTATAATAAAGAAAATTACTCGGAGTCGGTTCAGGTATGAAAAGAATTTCACACAATTGTCACGAAGTAAACTCCCAACGGTGGCACAGTTTTTTTTAACTACTAATCCTGAAACATTACTTTCTTTACAAGTTGAACTTTCCATGGGAAGTTTTCTCAGTAGGAAATAACTTCTGTTATTTTCAAGTGGCATAAACCCTAGCTATCAACGTCGCCTGTCCAAGGAAAGCTATGTAACGATTACGTTAGGAAAGAAGAAATATCGAGCCCTAGTTTACGATAACCTATGTTGAAACATTCCTTAATATAATTAACGTTAAGTAGAAAAACCGATAGATAGCGTCAGAAAACTAATAAATATCGATATTTTAATTGATTTATCCAACTAATTTCAACATCACACTAAGTTAACAAGGTATTCGTACATTGGACCTTACCAAAAATTTTAAGAGAAGTTTGGAGAGAAGCTTCTTGACACTAAAACTACCGACGATTAAAGCAGACCTATTTGTGCCCCAAGAAATAAGATCTTTGTTTATATTTTTTACAGAAAATCATGAAAAACCCCCCAAATTGAATCACTGTAAATTTATAGAATTTCTAGGAGAAATTGGAAGCCTGAAACTGTATTCAGATCTAGCTTCAAGCTTAGTTATTTAATTATTTCATTATCATTCTTCATTTTTATAAAGAAGCTGCATTCTTGTGAAAGGTATCAAAACTAATTGTTTTCTTCAACATGAAACAGTTTCCCAATAGTCCTTTATTTTCTCCAAAAGAGTATGATCACCGTACCGATCAATTTTCCCGTATAACGTAACACGAGTTGCATTTCTTCAAGTATTTTAAAAACACTCGAACAAATATACTTAAAAGAAATTTTTGTTTAAATCCTACGTTATGGGAATTTATAATGCTTGAAAACAAAGTTCGTTGTTTCTCTCTAAAAGTATCGAATAAAATAATAATAAAATACCACAGAACGAAGTACACCAGTAAAGTATTATTTATTTCCAGTCCTGTGGTAGAAAAACGAAAAATCTCGTCAAATAGTAATTAAATCGCCAATACACCGCTAAAACGGGCGACAGAGTCCCTTCGCCTGCATCGAGCAATCGCGTTTTAAGTTAGTCCACGATACTGTAGCGTTTGATAAAGTTGACAGACATAATCGCGAGCAGCAAGGTCAAACGTCACGGAGGCTGCATGACTGGAAGCAAAGTCCTTCCCGTAGAGGGTGTCCGAGCCGCGTGTCACATGCATGTACGCACTCGCGTATTCGCCGCACACCGATTTTGGAACGCACAGCCGTGCGCTGTCATACGGACACTCGTGCAAATATTAACGCGTACGTTTAGCGCATCGAGGGAATCCGTGCCGCGACATTTACGCAGCGTTTGTACCAGCCTGCTCGACGCCGCGCGAATTGACCGGGTTTGATTGTGTGCACACGTGCATCTGTAGCCTAGCGCAGGGAAGCGTGCATCATCGGGCCCAGCGTCGCGTCGAGTGGCTTTTGTGGAATTAGCCTTGCTCAGAAAAGGCCGCGGTAATTCCGAGTTTAATGAATGCCAGAGCATCATTGAATAACGAGATGCACCGTAGTATCGGTTTTACTTATAATAAAACCGACCCGTTTTTCACCGATTCAAAGGGAGTATTAAGGGATGGTGGAACCTTTTGATTTGCTCGAACATGGTGGCTATTTTTATTCGAATTATTTCTATCCCCCCAACGGTCAGTCCGTCAAAGGAGTACAGCAAGTACATTAATTTCGGGCCGACACCCCGAACGCAAACTTACACACGTGCATCGGTGTACTCGCGTGTGTGGTCGCGCGTATAGGTGGTCCGGGGTGGTGACCACGACAGGGTATATAGCGACGGCTAAACCCTACTAAAGCTCGTAATGTATAGCCTAGCGCAACCCGTGCTACGCCCTCTGGCCAAACCCTACGGTCCCTTCTCTCTCTTTCACTCTCTTTTCCTCTCTCCATTTCTCACTCTCTCGCTCTCCTCTCTCTCCTCTTTCCTGTCTCCTTTTCACACTCCTTTGCTCTCATCTCTCTCCCCCTTTTCTCACTCTTCTACTCGCCCTCTCTCTCTCTCTCCCCTTTTCTCACTCTTTTGCTCTCCTCTCTCTCCCTTTTTCTCTCCCAATTTCTCTCCTTTTCTCTCCTTATCTCTCTTTCTCTTCCCTTTTCTCTCTGCTTTTCTCACTTTGTCGCTTTTCTTCCCTCTCTCTCTCTCCCCTTTTCTCTCTGTTTTTCTCAGTCTCTCTCTCTCCTTCTCTCTCTCTATTTCTGCAGTTTACACTCTGTCATTTTGATCTCTGTGATCTCATTTCTACATATTCCATTTTTCTACTACTTTCCACCCCTTGTCTTGAGTTCTGATGCTAACTAGAAATCCCCTAGGACTTCAGCAATTGCGACAGATTTAACGAATCACTGATTAATTACCTCGAACCGTTTCCAACTTAAATTGCTTAACCCCTAACATCGACGATGTAATGTCGACGTCTGCGGATGTGGGATGTTGTTTGGATAGTGTTGGAAAGATGAAACGAAATGTTTTTGTCACGTGTTTCTACGTTCGTGTGAGAATTGGAGTAGGAAGTTGATGTAGTGCTTGTTCAGAGGGTACGATAAACAGAAATTGGAGGGAGAACATGGTGTTTAACCTTTTACAGTCTTTGGGGAGTTTTAGACGCGATTCGGGTGTCGTTTCGTAAAACAGAAAATTCCTGATCATACAAAGAATGAACATGGAGCAATTTATGAATGAGGACTTGCTTATATTAAACATAATTTTTGTATATTTTGCTTAAAATTAGATAATTTTTTTAAGAAAAGAGAAATGTGATTAGGTCGAAAGTTATCTAAAGACAGTAGAGTTAGAAATATAAATTGAACAAATTAGGACTCGTCGAAATATTAAATAACATGTGAAACAGATAAATGTTTTAAATTCTTATTCACAAATTAAAAATAATTATTTTTATTCCAATTTTAGATTTCTGTTATAAAAACGTATCGATTCTTTGAAAATTTCATAGCCATCCTTGCTGTAAATTTCGCGATTTATTAATTATAAAATACTTTGTACAAATATTAAAATCTTGCGTGTATTAATATCGAAGTCTGAATTGATAATATAAAATCTAATTAACCTCCGAGTAAAATTTAACATCCACTTACTAAAACTTACTAAAACCTATAATTTGCTGAAAATTTCTAAGTACTTTTTATTTAGGTTCAAAAACTTCAATTTCAGAGCTTAAAGCTAAAATGTTTCGGCTATATAATTAATCTTAATATTCGAATGAATCACATTTTGCAGATAATAAAACAATCAGTTTATTATCAGTTTCACATTATGGACAAGAGAATCAAGAATATTGTACATACACTCTAAATATTGAGATTAACTCCTGTGCACTGATCTGGAACCAAAATTGGGCATTTAATAACTTATCAATGCATTCAATGCACATGCTGTTTCCTGATTTTTATTCATACTGTGTGACAAATATACCTTGTATAAAAAAAAAAAATATTGCTCATTTATTTGAACAGTGCGCAAAAACTACGGAAATAAGGGATGATATGCTTCAAAACTCATAAACATTAACCCATTTGCATCATAAATAAAAATGAAAAGAAGGTTTTTATCACGGAACTTTTTTTTTTTATTACATTCAATAATTCGTCTTCGTCTCAGAGGCCTAATTTCTTCTTCACTGTAATCAGAATTACGACTTTCATTTCCAACAACACCCTCCATTTCTATTTTTTAGATAACAAATAATGATTGTGAGCAACAAAGTTGAGCGTACGCATACGGCTCCGGTGATAGTGACCAGCAAAATTGAGCGTATACAGGGTGTCCCAAAAGGTCTGAAAGTCCCTTCAAGGGATGATTCCTAAGATGGTTTTAAGCAACTTTTTCCTTTACGAAAATTTTAAATTCCGCTTTGTTAACGAGTTATTAACGAAAAACACTGACCTATCACGCAGCGAGTAAAACGGCTGGCCTCCAGCGGGAGCGTTGGCTCTGTGCCGTGCTCATGCTTTGACGAGCAAGTGAGAATGTATCGAAGCAACTGTTGATGAGTATTCGATAAAAGCTATATGAAATAAATAAATAAATTATTATTCGTGTAGAACAAATAACCTGAGTTTCAACACTTGTTCACAATTGCTTACATTCTGACTTGTTCATCCAAGTACAAGCACGGCGCGGACTCAACGCTCCTGTTGGCAGCCAGCCGTCTTGCTCTGTGATTGATCAGTGTTTTTCGTTAATAATTCGTTAACGGAGCTAAATTCGACATTTTCGCAAAGGAAAAAGTTGCTTGAAATCATTTCAGGAATCATCTTTTAAAGGGACTTACAGACATTTTGGGACACCCTGTATATACGCTAATGATGCAAATGGTTTAAAAGCAAAAACGAAGGCACAAAATCAATCAAAAAACCGTAACAAAACAAATGCATCGTTCCACGTTTACAAGTTTATTCGGACCCATTTACGTTTCATTCGGTAGCTCCTATAAAATACTATTAATTAATACCAGGTAATTATCTTTATACGCGATACAACCCAAACGAAAAATAGTCTATTCAACGAGCGTGTATCGCGAGGAGAAATAGTTGATTCATTCCATGCAAACTAGTCGATGGCTTTAATCTTCGAAATGTAATCCGAATCGGCTCTATTTAACTGTTTATCCCGTACATTCGTGCCGGCGCGTGTTCGCGATTCCCGTGACGCGTAGATAGAACTTTTGCTCTGAAAAATGGAAACTTTTCGAGATTGCCGATACGGTATAAAATATGTTGACGCTTGTTTCTATCGGGCCCGGTTGAAATATTTGCATCGTCCCTGATACGGATCTAGGCTCCGATAATCGGCCAACAAATCGGATATTTAAAGGACAATTATCGGAGATCAATTGGAATTTTATGCGTTCGGCGAAACACGGAGCTCGCTCGCGTTTCGAACGACTACCTTTTTGGCTATTGCGCTTACGAATCAATTTCACAATTTCATAGTTGAATCGGACAACTTGGAACAAGGTTAACGGTCGAATAATAAATGAAACATAGAAACGGCCGGCGAGATATCATAACGGGACCAGGTTGAAAGTGCGGCTTACAATATCGTGATTCGCGTCGAGTAATGTACCGCTGATTAAATTATCAAAAGCGTTGAGGTTATTGGGGTGAAGGGTGGATAAGTCGTAGCCGTTGCGGATTCCGCTTTACAGATCGAGGGGGATGGTCTTGGTTCAATTAAAAATTTATGAAGGGGTCCCAACCTCTACCGAGTCTGCCTTCATTATGCACCGATATTAATATTTCAAGGTTTATCTCGGAAGGATCCCAATGCCAGAATATTCCGCCTTTTTGTACCTTCTGTTTCCTCTTCTTCTGCTTCCTCGATACTTGTATTCTCGTTCAACTTCCCTTACGCGTTCACTACGATCGCGTCTGTTAAGTCGTAAAATGCGCCAGATTAGGCATCCGAGAGAGGCGAAATTGTTCTATTAGGTTGGAAACTATGAAACGGGCATTTTTTGTTTAGTCTGTGTTCAGTTATGTTCAATTTTTTTACTTTATTTATTGCACGCAAATGTTTTAACACGGCTGTATGACTGGTTCCTAGTTTAGACCCAAGTGTTCGACTAGTTGCGTGTGGATCGGATTCCACAGTCGTGCTTAATTCCTCGTTATCAATATGGGCCAGTGGTCTTTCTCGAGGCGTTTCGTCCGAGGCCTGCTAGTGGACTCGTCGGTAAGGTATCCTAATAGGCCGGCCCCCTGCCTTAGACCTGGGATGCTGAAGTTAGGAGAGGGATCGGTATAAGTACTAATCGTACTGTTCTCGAGGCCTTGCGGGAAAATCAGTGTTCTAGATCCTTTTGATGGCGGAGTGTTGGAGGGTCGTCACAAAGGTTTCAGTCAGAACACAATTTCTGATTGCAAAACCCGCGTTGTTTAACACGTCAAGCGCTACGCTGATTTTTCTTCGACTTTCCGTTGAGCTGTGTTCTATGATACTAATTAAAAAACATTTGGTCCCAAAATAGCTAAGAATTTAAGAAAAAAATTGTGAAAGCTTGCAAGTTATTAATTATTTTAATAAATTTTAATAAATTAACACGTTCGTCGCCCAGCGTGAATCGCGTAAAATTTCTCACGAGGCCCAAATCTGACAGTTGGAGCGCAAGAATGTAAACAGAAGGATTAGCTGGAATAGCGACGATGCAACTCGAGTAGGAGACAAATTAATTTCTTTTAAGTAAGATTTTATATTTTTCATGTTTTCTTGAATATGTAATTTTCATGTTTATTTTACAAAAAATGTAAAAAAGACTTCAACGTATTGTCCCAATTGTCCAAAATCATCAGGAATGTGTTTGAACTGTTTTATATTTTATTTTGAATATAAATTAATGTATAGTAAGTCAAAGTAGTTGAATGGAGAAGACTTTAAACAAATAATTTCCATCTTAAAGTATAGTATAACATAGCGTGTATATTTTATATTTGCCGGTGCTTGCTCCATTAAATTCTTGCGTTACAAATGGAATTTTTATAAATTATTTGTAAAATCCTATTTAACTTGACGAAGAAGAACATCACCCATATCTGGATGACAGAGCCTCCACGGAAGCATACCCGTCACCCAAATATGGGTGACGTGGCGACGAACGTGTTAACGTGCTTAATGAAACCCATTAATGAATTATAAAGTATTATTTTTTGCAACTGACGCTGCCGATTCTTAGAAACCAATTACGCCCGAATGAAAATTTCAACATCGGTCCGCAGGGACCGGCGTAACGCGTTAATCGTCGCGAAACAAACCGTCGACGCTGTGACGCACAACAGCGTCCACGCCCAGGGTGGTCAGAAACATACCGCGAGGGTATCCTCTTAGAGGAAGCTCCGAAAATTTCCGACTTTCGATGCGTGGTAGTTTTACCCTGCCGGCCGATCCTCGGTGATTCAGTGCTTTCACGGCAACGGTCAGATAACGAGTGAGTCTTTAAAGCCTTCGTTCTGGCATCACAAATCACCTTAAGCACGTTAGGATTAAGGTTGGCGGCACTGGCGGAGGCGGCAGCGCCGACTCCAATTACGCTCACCGACCCATAGTCACTGCTGCCTATCCCCTTCCTTCCTCGTCCTGTTTTCTTAAACCTGAATTTATTGTTTATTCCCCGGTACCAGTTCGGTCCCGTCGTTTCTCGTGGGAGACACGGTTTATAAATCTCCGTCGTGTTCTTCGTAGAGTAGGAAAACAAGGTCCTTGTGTCTGCTCCCCGCGGTCCTTTTCTACGCGTCACTTCCGGTGAGATCTTCTTTCGTGGAATCAAGCCGCCGTCTGAAAACAACAGGCTTGAAATTAAAGAAAACACCGGCCAGCATGGGGAACGATATTTTCAAGACTGGCTGGAGTCAATTAGTGTAACGCGTTGGAAACTAATTCGGTGCTTTATCCCTGTTTTTCTGGTTGTTGTCTGGATTCTTTCTTGAGATTAATTGGTCTCCACGTATGGTTTGTTTCGAACCGTTCGATTAAATCTGAGTAATTGCACAGGATTCTGTTGCGTTTTTATTGGTGGAAAGGATTGGGGTACGAGTATATTGCTGAATTATGTTCAGGTGAAACATGTTATCTGCTTAACGTTAGGACTACCGAAGTGGTCAAACTAAGTGTGATTTGCTTGTAACTTTTCATAGAAATTTTATAAATTTACAACGGTGCATTTTTGAGAATTTTCCGTGATTTTTTGTAAAAAATATTAATAAATATCAATTTTTCGTTACGTTGTGTATTTTTTTATATATCTATCATTTGAATCTCTTTGATACGAATTAGTGTACTTCGATCGTCCTAGTTCTGTAACATCCATTAGTATGTAATCTTTCATTACGTGTTTTGTCAAATATCTATTATTGTGATTTCTTTGGTACAAATTAGTGTGCTTCAATCGTCCATAGTTCTGTAACATCCATTAGTATGTAATCTTTCATTATGTCTTTTGTAAAATATTTATTATTGTGATTTCTTTGGTACAAAATAGTGTACCTCAATCGTCCACAGTTCTAGTGTTAAGGCCCGATGAAGACGAGCGACTTTTGTTCGCGCGATCCAGCTACGATCATATATTTGTCTTCATTATTTTGACTTGGAAAATATATGATCGCAGCGAGATCGCAAGGACAAAAGTCGTTCGTTTTCATCGGGCTTTAACACTGGAACTATCGACAATTGAAGCACACTATTTTGTACCAAAGAAATCACAATAATAGATACTTTACAAAACACGTAATGAAAGATTACATACTCAAGCAGATTATTGATTAAGCAAATCATATATTTTACAGAAAATGGTGAAAAATACTAAAAAATGCAGCGCTAAAGATGAATAAAATTTTTATGAAACATTACCAATCGGTCGTTTGAACACTTTGGCAGTTTTGGTGTTAAAAAAGAGTTCGCTTTTAAGATCTTTACATTTTCCCTAAAACATTTAAATCACCGTATATCGAAGGTCTAAAACTTTCTGTGACAACGAGAAATGAATGTATATTAAAAGATCTTTTGTACATTTTTATCGAAAAGTGGCTGTTGGTGCATCATTTCGATCAACGCTCCGTTATTATATCGAACCACTTTGTTGGTTTAATAAAAGTTATAGCATTGTTTATCCATGAACCGACAACCAGAAAGCAATGTAATCCTTCCAGACATCGGTGCATAGGATCACGGTTAAATCGATGACACAATTTTTTTTTTCTCTCTCCTATCGCGAAATCAACCTCTCGAACGACGATAATTGCAAATCGAACGTTAGTTCATTTCTACATGGTTTCACCGCTCCACAAACCAATCTACACGTGCTCCAGACACAATCAACTGAAATCACGACAAAACATGAAAGAAATCAAGTAGCTGTATACCGGTCGCAACACAGGAATCCTTGTTGCTATTTTTTTTCCTTTTTTTTTTTTACAAACACACCAATTACATCGAACATCGAGGCAATTGTAACTGGGGCAGCGAAATTTCCCTATCGGTGTCAATTAGACCAGTTTTAATACCTCTCGTCTGTTCGCGCTCTCGCTACCCTTCCTCGTTCACGCAGCTCGATCGTCGGTAAAATGAAAAAAAAAGAGAGGGAGAGAAAAGGGAAAAAACAGGGTGGATGGAACGAGAAACGAGATCGGCGATTTCCCTCGATTTACTCTGCGCAACTCGGGGGATTGGAGATAGGTTCGTCGCTGGCGTCGGCACACGTACTTTACCCGTTGGAAACTGCTTGATATCGTTTCGTCTCACGCACCTGACGAAATTTAGTGCTGCCATAAAATGACGCTGCTAAACGCGAGGGGTAGAGACAAAATATGGGAGAAAGGAGGAACGACAGGGGGTAGGAAGTGAAGAAATTCGAGCAAGATGAGGGAGAGCGAAGAAACTTCGCGAAGAAAGAGATGTGGAACTGTTTTAAATGAAAAAAAAAGAAAGAAAGAATGTAAGAGAAAGAAGAAACAAAACGGAGCATCGCTGTAGATTTATCCCCCATTGATGCTCGGATTGCAGCCCTAAAACAATGTTTTGAACAGTATACCCTCGAGCCATCGGTGAAGTGCAAGGCTGTCTGAACCGGTGGTTGACGAACGAGAAAATGGGAGGAGATATAAAGAAAAGAAAGAAACGCGTGAAACATTTTTGTCGACTTGATTTGGCTTGAACTTTCGAAGAAATGTGAAGAGACCCCGGTTGTAGAGGGTGGTTCTGATTTGTTGCCATTGTACGATGATTGGTGGATATTCTTCTTGCTGGAATAATTATTTTCCAATTTTGCAGTTAACATCTTGAGTTTCATTTGAGGCGCACAAGCTTATGTATTTCTTTTTTTTTTTATGATTTTAAAGCACGATTAAATTAAAAATATGATTTAATTGTTCTCTTTTTATTTTCTCTATTTAATATAAAGGAATTTATTTTAAATTATTTTATTTTAATTTATTTTAAATTATTATTATTATTTTTTTTTAAATTTATTATTTATCGTCGCATCAACCACTTGTGGGTTATTAGCGACTCAGAGAGGAGGAGTTACAGTTTGTTGTATAATTTGGTTTCTTTAAGATACTGTAGCAGGTTTTATTTTAATTTATTTAAAATTATTTAAAATTATTATTAGGTATTTGTAATTCCCTGCTCTAACGATACACTTATAATATTGCTCTCGTAAATCTTTTAGAATTTATTTCATTCTTCCAGAATGATTTGTCACAACTCACTAATAGATATATCAAATAAAAGAGGGATGATTGAAAAATGAAAAGAAAAAAAAAAGAATGACGAAGCAATGCAAGAAATTAATCGGAAATAAAGTTATGTTTAATATTCGGCAGCAGGTAGAGTCGCAAACTCGCTAATCTTACTTTCACGAGGAGTTAATTAGGCAACGAGAAAAACGTGTTACGTGGGTACATTGGCAAGCAGCGGAAATTTGTTGCGGATTTGCATATTCACGGGTGCGCACGTACTTACCCCACACGAAAACATTTACCTTCGGTAGTCTTTATTATTCCTGGCCGTTACGAAGCCTTCGAATCCGAAACTTCGCTCTTTCCAGACGAATAAGTTCCTGCTTCCTCTGAAACTCTCATTATCGTGCAAATGGAAGTAAAACATTCGGAAAGTGCCGTTTTTTTTCTCCTTTTCTTATCGCCGGTCAATAAGTTGGCTCGAGTTCCGCACCCTGTGTAATAACATGAACGTGGTTTGTCGGATTCGCAGCGATGTTAAATATATTTCTCTCGCGTTACTTTGTTAGAAGCTATATTAGCCGAATTCAATTTATTTATTTATTTTACGTTTACTTGTATGTCGTCGCGCTGTCACCATGTTTGCGTATTTCGCTTGGAAGCGTATTTCGAACGAAACGAATACAGAGTGTAAAAGAATATTAACGAAATGCATTTCAGCAATTATCGATGAATTTATTGTATCGGTGAACGTAAGAGCAAAAGGTTGGCTCTGTGTTTACCAGCGGAAAAATAGAATTGTTATGCTTCCATTTGGTATTATATAATTTCACAAAATCAAATTACCCAAGATTTTACGGCCTCTGCTCGGTTACACGTGAAGAATGTATTTTACGCGAAATAATTATCAATAATGGAAAACGAAATCACAGAAATGTTAAATTCGACGATGCAATCGTAAATTATGTGCTCATTTTTATGAATGTCAACGAGAATTGATTTCTTTTTTTTTTATGATTAAATAATCAAGGTAATTTTGTGTATTTCCAAGTATCTTGGGCGCATTGCTTTTCAAACAAGTGTATTAATTTAACGCTTAGAATTATAAGTTGCAAAGAGAATCGATTTGGTTTGCTGGCCGAAGTGTAATAGAGATAACTGGAGGAAGGAGCGTCAAAGAAGGGAGGTTGATGGACGCCAGAAAGGGAGAGAGAAATTGGATGGTCTGAGAGTGCTTCCTCGGTTCGTTAGTGGCTTTGTAATAATGAGAAATTGGCTACTAGTTCGGAAGTTGGATCGGAAAAATAAAATCATCCTAGATAGTCGACACTCGTGAGTCAAAATAAAGCCGCGAGAAAAGCGATTACCATACAGTATCTCAAAATATATCGTATTAATTCATAACTTTAGATCTTTTCAAGGAAAATTCTAAAATACTTGAAACATTCAAAATTTTTACTATAAAAAAAAGCACGTGAAATTTATTATGAAAAAATCACGCACGACAGAAATTTGAAATTTTAACCCTCTATAGCTCGAATTTTGTCTGCTTATTGGAGAAAAAATTACGATTGATCACAGTTTTTCACTTTGATTTGAAAATGTTTAAACTAATAATTACTGTAGGTGGATCGTAGTGTCGCTACAGTAATACGGTAATCAAATTTAATAGTGCGGTGATAACTAAACAAAATTAATTTTTTGAAATACAGATACAGCAATTTATAACTTTTAAGTCACACGGTTCCATACAGGGTTAAGTCACACTTATAAATGAAAACGCAGAGATCATAGATCCAACGTTAAAACTATCAAATCAATCGAAA
>SMSQ01026223.1:41619-90769 GCA_019453375.1 Ctenoplectra terminalis
CGAATGGGTCATTTTGACCACTTTGGTAGTTCTAGTGTTAAGCAAGAGAGATTAAACCGGTCATTATATTTTAAAATGATAATTTGTGAACGATCTTTGGAAAATTAAATTTTAAACTATATTGTACTCGTTTAATCGCCCGGAAAATATTTTTCAAAACAGCTACAAAATAATTAAGCGGTAAATTTTACTTATTCATAGCAGCTTATATGCAACCGTTACCATATTTCACATAAAGAAACATAAAAATCTAAACGACACAAAATAAATTGGAAATCTCAAATCAACAGACATGCATGTACATACAGCACAATAACAGCTAGATTTAACCCTTTGCACTCGGCTGGCGCCGCTATGGCGACACGCATAATTTTCTTCAGAGATTACGTTTTTAATTAGATTCTATATTTTCATCGATTCAAACACTTCTTTTATCTTAAAATAAAAGTAAATTAACCAAATGAATAAGAAAATCGTAAACATTTATAATTCTCTTTTTTTCGTTCCAAAAGAACGCTAAGTTTCCGCAATAGTCCTTTGAAACTTAAAAAAGTCTTCGAGTGCAAAGGGTTAATTATCAATCAGACGTAATTATGATCAAGTTCAAATGCAACAAATCTAATCGCACCTCACCAACTTACATAGCATTCATTCTACCACGTCTCTGCATAATTTTATAACACAATAAATACACCAAAAAAAAAAAGTAATTCTCATCTTCAACGATCGATCCAATCACATCGATCGCATAAATTTTTCCCAAACAAAGTCTCCTCATTTCTCCTTCCGGAAATACCAATAAAACCTCACCGCGAACGAAGCACAAGCAGCAGAAAGCGATAGCAAAGAGAAAAAAGTAAAGCAAAAAAAAAAAAAAAAAGAGAAAGAGAGAGAGAGAAAGATCAGAAAACCAGCACGTTCGTTCTTACCATGGCACCTGTTGAATACGCGTACGCGTATCTACCTGATCCTAGACCATCGACAATTACTTCATCGCGGTGTCCAGCCCCCTGTGCACGAACGTCGGACACGATGGCCGCCTGTCTTTCTGTACCGATACCGATCTGACAAACCGGCCAACGATGTTGTGGACAAGAATGCGCGTTCGAGCGACGTCGTATCGGCCGATCGATATTTAACGCGAGAGAATGCCGATGCAACGAAAGCTATCGTCCCATTTATCCTCGTTCCAGCGGCCATCAAGGTCAGGCGTGATCCTGCCACGTCATATATCATCGTTACGGCCCGGCCAGAATACCAGTTAAGGGTTAAAAGCTGCCTTTATCAATCCAAGCCGAGCCCTCGGGTCTTTCTCATACGTCTATCGTCTCCCCGGGCCGGACGTGCATTTCCATTAATCCTGCTCGCTGCTATAAGCAGACTTTAAAGGCACCACGCGCAGGATCACTGTCTTAGCCAGATATTTTGATGGCGAGGAAACGATGTTCGTGTTCCCGGGGAAAGTGTTTTGACATGGGAAAAGGGGGAGGATCGCGAGCGCGTGAAAGTGATGGAAGTTGGTATAAAGTTGTTGTTTCTGCGTGAAATTTGTTGAAAGTTGGAGGATTTTGGTTCAACGTTAGTGGAGATTGGGTTTAACACGTTCGCGACGGGCCCTGATTTTTGCGTCTCCGCCTTGGAGCGGCGCTGTTTTTGGTACTTTTTCCCAACTGGCGGGGTTGATTCAAATTAATTATATACCACTTGTTTGACCATTGTCTATTTATTGTGCATAAAACAATCGAAATAAAAATGCACATTGTTGCTTCTGTCAGATCACGACAGTAAATAGTTCTTTTATGTATATAAAATTGTAAATAAATTTATTAATATAGTAATCAGTTGTATAAATGCTATGATGCGAAAATAGCTCATGTACCACCGGTGGCTCATCCCGCCCCATGGGACAATTCTGTATGTACCACCGGTGGCTCATCCCGCCTCATGGAACAGACAAGAATGTACCACCGGTGGTACGACCCGTCGCGAACGTGTTAATCAATGTATTGAGGACGGATGACGATGTTTCTCGCGTTCCGTGTTTCAGATCTCGAAAAGGTGAAAATGACGAACGATATATGAGAGGTTAACACATTGACGACGGGACCTTGTTTCTGTAAAACTTACTAGGGAATAAAGTTGCGATCGAATAAATTCTTGGTTATATACTTTTGAGAATAAATTGTATTCTAAACATAGCTCTTAATTTCAAATTTCAACCGAACGAATAACTTTTTAAAAGCAACCTTTCATATATCGTCGTTTCCTATTTTCACCTTTTCAAGATCTGAAATACAAAACACGAGAAATCTCGTCACCCGTCCTCAATGTGTTAACACGTTGACTGTCGTGGGGGTCACCGGTGGCCGACAATCGACTTGGCTACAGCGCTATAGGGGCCACCGGTGACCGGCGACGCGACTAATAGTAAAATACATAATTATAGTAAATATCGATACCGATAAATTTTAAAATAATACCACTGTTACTATAATGGTTCGAGGAAATTAATGTCATACAGAACACGCAAAAATAATTTTATTAATACAGGTAATTTTTTATTGGTTCAGGGTGACGTTACTCTGTTTTTTTTCTTTCTTTTCTTTCCTTTCATTTCTTTTTTTTTTTTCTTTTTAACACGTTGACTGCCATGGGGACCACCGGTGAATGGCCGGCACTCGACTTGGCTACAGCGCCATGGGGTGCCACCGGTGACCGGCGACGCGACCAATAGTAAAATACATAATTAGAGTAAATATCGATACTGATAAAGTTTCAAACAATACCACTGTTACTATAATGGTTTGAAGAAATTAATGCCATAAAGGACATGCAAAAATAATTTTATTCGTACAAGGAAAATATACATATTTGTTTTCATCATAATACACATCGCATAATAAGAAATTCGTATTGCCGCTATGGGCAAACCAAGTAAAATGCGCGCGGCAGTCAACGTGTTAATTTAACTGTTTGAGTCCCAAGGGGCATTGAAAAAACACTGTCGAAAAATCCCGAACACCGCAACCGCGCTTTCTCTGAACGAGTACGAAAAGACCCATGCGGCGCGATAGCGCTTGTCTTAATCTGAATTTCTAAATTTCTAAATTTCTGAATTTCTAAATTTCTAAATTTCTGAATTTCTAAATTTCTGAATTTCTGCATTTCTAACTTTCTAAATTTCTGAATTTCTAAATTTCTAAAATTCTAAATTTCTAAATTGCTTCAATAAATGCCAACCTTACATGCCATAAACGTAATTATAATTTTCCCACCGGCTAAAATTTCTCAAACGATTATGAATCACGCTGAAAGCCGACAATTGGCGTGGAAGGATTATCTTTTTACAGCGTGTGTCAAAAATCATGCGGAAACCCCGAGCAATTTCACCGGAATGCCGGACGGTTCTTTCATCCACGCAATTTCTCGTGAACCAACGATCCCTTTTCGGCCTATAATTATCTGTTCGTGGCATGAGTCATTGCTGTTCAGATTAGACTGTTACGCGAATCGATTAGCGATATCGAGGTAAGGCTTCGTGGCGATCATGATAATTCGTCGAGGTACCCGTCATTCTACCTGCTAGTAATGACCTTCGCCTGAGGGTCGAGTCATTCGTGGGAGGGTCGATCCTTCTCGAAGACGTATCCGATGCACGACCATGAGAAAATAATAGCGGCAAACTTCTCTAAATACTCCATGGACAATCGCGAGCTCGTTTCTGAATAATGCACATCGTGACTCACTTGGGAAACGCGAACCGTGAGGTGTTCTACTGCAACGACCGTTATTTCCGCTATGGAAATGATCTCTTATCGGTCCCTTATGGGAAGAAAATATTTTTCCGTTACAACCGATTCGTCACTTTCATTTGCTCGTGGAGAATAATATGAAAATGTTTCGAAGCATTCTTTGAAGAGAAAAGCTTAGGTTTACAGTTATATTTGTTATAAGATAGGTTCGGACAGTAGAAAATGGTATATTTTCGCGGAATTTAAGTTTATTAAGAATACACGTATCGACATGTTGTTATGATAGTTTATTTTATCGCAGATGTTACATTTTATGATCAAAGTAAAACCTAAAACCTCTCTTATTTTATTTTCTTCCTTTATCTCCATTTTATCCTTCCAATTTTATTTTTTTAAATAAAATACTCGTAGTTTCAAACATTGTATGATAGTTTTTTTGTAATAAGTTAACGCGGAGCGTTGAATCTAACCGATTTTTCAAATACGAGTACTTAGAAGGAAACATATCGAACTTCGATATTCGATCCTATTCGTCTCCGATTTTGATGAAACTTGGTGGATACATTAATCGGGTGAAAATAAGGGGCACGTATTTTTTTATAGCTGCCCAATCGTAAGTTTATGAGGTGAAATTACCTCTTAAAATTTCAGCAAAGAAATGCTATCTCGAAAACTATCATTCTATGAAAATAATAATTCGGATTCGCACGGTTTGCGTATTATCAGAAAATTTATAAAACTGTAGGAGACAAATCTATCGTATTATATAATGATAGATTTAGAAAGAAATTTCGGATCCTTTTTGTCGTTGTGTAAATTTTTGCATCTCTTAAAATAACGTAGCAATCAATTTTGTTTTGTCACAAACAAATTACTTTTTTACAAAATTTATGACCGCTATTTATTTTACTTTAACACTAGGTTTACGGGCGTTGATTGGATCATTTTGATGGCTACACTGAAATACAAATTTTTTGTAATATCATTAGTTCGGTTTACTTCAAATTAATAGATTTCTATAAGCAGAAATTTATTTAGTCAATTTTTTACATAAATTTCATTTTGAATTTATATTTTTCTCACGCAGCATTGTTAAACTCGAGCACGAAATTTGAACTGCGTCAAATTGACGGGTTCCGTAAATCTAGCGTTAAGAAACCATTGAACTTTTCCCTAAGAAGTTTTCTTATATCTATGATAGTTTTCGAGATAGTATTTTTCTGCTGAAACTTCAAGAGCTGATTTCACCCTCTAAACTTGCGATTGGGCTATAAAAATATACGTGCCCCTTATTCTCACCTGCTTAATGTATCCACCAAGTTTCACAAAAATCGAAGACGGAGAGTTTCATATGTTTCCTTGTTAGTTCTCATATTTAACGAAGCATTCGTTAAAAACACAGATATACAGTGTCTTATAATTGTAAATATTTCAATTAATATTTCTGACAAACAGAACAATGTACAAATGACAAAAAACGTCATCTTCATGAAAGAAGAAAAATTGCCATTATTATAAAAAAAGTTACTCTTATTCTATCTTGTTCTTTCTTATTCTATCTTATTTTATCTTATTCTATCTTATTCTATCTTATTCTATCTTATTCCAATACACTATCAATAATTCTTAACATTTTAAATATTTGATCAAAATACTCATATAGCACCACTAATAATATAACGGTAAACATATTTTCCCAACCATTGCCTCAAAAAAAAAATTAAAAAAATAAAAAAATCCAAGTATTACAACGCCAACAGTTCCAACTTCGTTCATCGATCCTTCAAACCCAATCAAAGAAGAACCAAATCACCGAGAATCGGCAGAAAAATAGGCCAACGCTTAAAACGAGACGGAAATGGCGACCGTGTTCTCCGGAAAGCCAATTAACCGAGGAAGTAATTTTGATTTATGCGCACTTCGGAGCAACAACTGCGGGCGGTATCCTTTATTCCCGAAGCTACGCTGCCACGGGAACCATTTTAAGGGGGATAAGTTATGTACGTGCTCGCGGTCACCTACTACATCGGCCCTCGAGATGCTTTCGAAGCTCGTTGCGCGTGCAGGTGCATTGTGCTCGTCCCCGGATCGGCGAACTTGAGGATCGCTTACGCCCTCGCGCCGCCGTTCAAACCGACCCGAAAACCAGCTGAAAGACAAAGGAGCCACGGGAACAGGCGTAGTGGAAGTGAACACGCTCTTCACCGCCTCTGACCTCGGCTCGAGTTAGCAGAGAGATGCCTTCTTCGCGAATAATCGTGCTCCGACCTTTTGCCAGTCGAGTGTTTTCCTTCCTTGCTGTAGTGGCTGTCGTTCAGGTAAAGTGATAACCGAGTACGCAAACAGGGAAATATGGGGCGGTTGACTGATCCGCGTTGGGGTTGATGATTGGAAGTCTAAGAGGGTGGATTTGTGACACGATACGGGGACGAATATGCAGAAATACGATTTTTCAAGTTTTGATCGGTTGATATTATTTATAATTTTGTTGGATGCGTATTATTATGGACTTGAAGCATTTTTAAAATGTCGTCTAGAATATTTTTTCTTAGACTGTGTGATTAACACGTTGACTGTCGTGGGGGTCACCGGTGGCCGACAGTCGACTTGGCTACAGCGCTATAGGGGCCACCGGTGACCGGCGACGCGACCAATAGTAAAATACATAATTAGAGTAAACATCGATATTGATAAATTTTTAAATAACACCACTGTTACTATAATAGTTTGAAGAAATTAATTCCATACAGAACACGCAAAAATAATTTTATCGATACAAGGAAAATATAGATATTATTTTGTTCGACATAATATACATCGCGTAATAAGAAATTCATGTTGGCGCCATGGGCAAACCACGAAAAATGTGCGTGGCAGTCAACGTGTTAATCAGCTGATGCGGTTAAACATTGTGGTATAAATATATGAAAATGAAAGAAAAATAGGAATCAGATATGTTTTTCTTAACCCATTTGCATCACGAAGCGGAATATTCCGCGAGTAATATCTTCTCTGTATCACCAAACGCGGAGTAATCCAGCGATAACGACGTTATACCATACCGTTGAATTAAAATATTTACACTAAGAACTTTATATTTATTAATATGTATTATCCTTTGTGTTCTTAGTATTAATAAAGAAAGCAAATATTTAAATAATAAATGATCTGATGAATTACACGCGATCAATCGTTTAGACTTCGGCGATAAATGAGAGTCCCTGCAATTTAAGTCATGATGCAAATGGGTTAATAGGGTAAGTTCGGGATAGTTCGACCAGTTTTTGGATGAAAGCCATTGCATTGTTGGTTTCTTACATTTTTATCGTTTTGGGTAAATTAACTCTTTGCGGCACAGGATTTCGGATAATAAAATAGACCCATGTTGCATGGAAATTTTATTGCCTCTTAAATGGAACAAAACATAAAATGTAAAAACACAAAAAAGTAATAATAATCGTTTTAATTGAATTTGTTGTTATAGGGTAGACTAAAAATGTCCCGCCATGCATTACGGTGCATCAGAAAGGTGGGACACTTTTAATTCCAGCGTGCCTTAAAGAGTTAAAGCAGCGCGTAAATAATTTGGGATGTATATAAATCATGCTTCGTGACATGTTAAAATATTTGTTCCTTTTTTTAATCAAAAAATACTATCGTTGCAAATGGACAGTCTCATCTATTATGGTTAGAACGTTCACCAATTGCAAATGTAAAATAATGTAGCTTATACAAATTATAATATCAGAGAAAATTAATCGATACGATGCTTTTTCTTCGATTTTGTTCAAAGCATCTATGATAAAATTAACATCCACACTTTACATATTTAACGCAATCCTCGCTTGCGGAGATTTCGAAATAATTTTTTTTTAGTATTACTTTCTAATTTACACAAAACTTTAAATGTAATTTATAATATATACAATTTTGGAACAATTGTTAGCACGAGAATTATAGTAAGCCGATTTATTTGTTCTGTTTTGAGGTATTAATACTGGTCGATCTCTCCCACTGATCCAACTATCCCGGACTTAGCCTATATTAATATTGCAAAATAGAAATGGTAGACATTCTGTAACTGGTTATCCTACATTAATGTTATTTATTCCAAGTAATTAAATAGCTAGGTAGCAACGAATGTTTTAGAATTTCTTTTAACTCGTTCTCAGTGAAACGATGAAACTTGGACTCTCTGTTTATTCGATTAAAAATATTTACCTGTTTAAATTAATATTAGTAATCTTTAGTTGAATTCAATAATATATCGAAATATTCATCAAAAGAACTTAACTCAGCTATTTAACCCCGTCTCACCCTTCTCTTCGGTTCCCATCTGTATACCTGAGAAATCAATTAACCGCTTGCGCTAGAAAGACGTGCCACGCACGTGGAGATGCTTTTGTTCCAAAATCGCTAGCGACGTGTACCCCGCGTCGATAGGCATTTATCGCAGAAATAAAAATGACGCGGACTGCACGCTGGCTAACAACCAGATCGTTCGTTTCTCGAGCTACAGTTCCAGAGTGCACAGAGTCGCATAGTGTCATCGATATCTTGGAAATATTTCAGAATCGTTGCCATGAGTATTCATTCATATGCCCTTTGCGCTTCGCTGGTGCCGCTATGGCGACATGCATAATTTTCTTCAGAGACTATGTTTTTAATTAAATTCTATATTTTCATCGATTCGAAGACTTCTTTTATTTTAGAATAAAAATAAATTGACCAAATGAATAAGAAATCGTAAACATTTATAATATTCTTTTCTATTTTTCAAAAACAACACTTTCAGTTTTCACAACAATCCTCTGAAACTTAACCCTTTGCGGACGAACACTCTTTCGACTCTGATTCGTGGCAGGTGGATGATAATTTCTATACGGAACGAAATTATAAATTGAATATCTAAATAATTAGACAGAAAATAAAATAGAAAATAGACAAATGGTCGACGAAACTTCGCATTGGCGTCTCCTATTCGTTCGTCGCTGTGGAGACGATAATTCGACTTAGGAATCAAATTGTAATGTCGCCGTTGCGGCAACATTCGTCCGCAAAGGGTTAACACGTTCAACCCGGCGTGAACCACCGGTGGTTCACAGGCATTGCTTTCATCTGGCGGCGTGGACCATCGGTGGTCCACACCTAGTTTGCTCCGTCTGGCGGCGCGAACCACCGGTGGTCCACACCTAGTTTGCTCTGTCTGACGGCGTGGACCATCGGTAGTTCCCATATATTTCTAATTTTATTTGAAAAAGCATAGTTTAAATTGAACAACTGGGAAGATACTAGATGATATTATATAATGGAAAAGAAAAATTCCGAGTCCGATGAATATAAGATTCTAGGTTTTTTTCTGCGTGAATTTCGCAGGAACTGAAAATCATCGTCTGACTCCATAATACTAAGTGTCGATAATAAATGATTGAAAAACAGAAATTATAGAATGTCTAACCTTAAAAAAATAAAAGTATTTTACTTACATATATATTTCACAATTTGTAAATAAAGTTTTATAAGTAATTTATAACAACTAGATGCAAGTAGACTTCAGACTCAAGTCACTGACAACAGAGAAAATAATGAAACAAACAAGCGCCGCCAGACGAATAAACATCTGATAATCTCGAGCTCGCTGACCATACGGACTTCGAAAAAATGCGCCGGGTTGAACGTGTTAAAACCCAATTAAAAAATCAGGTAACGCAAACTATAACATTCCTCCTCCTGAAAATCAGTACGTACCATTTCTAAAGACACTCGAGCATTCCCAGAGGACTCATTTCTCGATCCATATTCTCCCAAAGCGTCGCGAGTGCCTCCTTCCTCGGCCATCGGAATATTTAACGCGCTGCTTGGACCACGGTTTCATTCCACAGCGGCGAAGTAGGGACCTCTTACCGTAAAATGAAAAAAGCCAGCCCCTTTTTCACGCGACAGTCTCGCCTGTCCCACGAGAGAACGTGCGTTCGTCTGGATTTTTTTTTTTTTTCTCACCGTTGGTGTGTTATTCGCAAAGTGCAACACAGCAATTCACAGGGGAGGGCGGAACCGAGGGGTGGTGGCAGGGGGTGAAGCAGACACGAATTAACATTACCGAGGGTTGCGTTTTAATCTGAGGCGTGTCGAGTTGACTCGCGGTGCATGAGTCAGACGCAGCGTTCACCGGACACCTTGCGAGTTTGGGGCCACCTTGAACGCAATGGGGGTGGAGTCGTGGCAACGCGAACCTCTGTCACCCTACGCTGCAGCATTTGCCAACCCTAAAGATTGATGGTGACAGCGGAGGGTTAGGCCGAGTCATCGATTTCAGTGAAGAAAGTTTAAAGTTTCTCCAGTGAACACGCATTGCCTCTTAAGTACACTTAAGCTCAACAGCCGTTCTTACTCTTTCTGGGCGGAGATTCGACGGACACACTTGCGAGTCTGTCATCGTGACGATAATAATATTAATGAAGTTTATGATAAAAAAAAAAAACTGGAGAAGATGGATCATTTAAGTTAGCCATGAGTAATCTTTGCTCGTTTGCTGGCAAACCTTCTTATCGGACTCGGGGTTTATAGCGAGGCAATCTGGGTACGTAACCACATGTTCTATGGAAGTCGAGACATAGAAATGTACAGTCAACCCTCCTATAACACGGTGAGTGCGTACCGCGTTATATGGAAACCGCGTTATAAGAAACTAGGATTTAACCGTACAAACCAGGCTAATTCGTAGCGCGTTGTATGGAAACCGTCTACCGCGTTGTATGGAAACCGCGCTATAAGAAACTCGGATTTAACCGTACAAACCAGGCTAATTCGTAGCGCGTTGTATGGAAACCGCGCTATAAGAAACTCGGATTTAACCGTACAAACCAAGCTAATTCGTAGCGCGTTGTATGGAAACCGCGCTATAAGGAACTCAGAATTAGTACAAATCGCACTATTCGTACCGCGTTATATGGAGACCAAGAAATACAAAAGGCAAGATTAAATTATAAATTATTTTTATTGAATCGAAGAGTTTACTCAATCTACGATTAAAGTATACTTATTTCTACTGAAGAAATCAAAGTGGAAAGTATATAAAATAATATGTAATGCAATTCAGACAAAAGTTCGTCTATATTTTTAATAGAAAATCGTGGAAAATTTGCCCAAAGACACCGTAGTTAATTTATAAGGATTCTGTAAAAAATTACGAACGAGTCATTTTGACCACTTTGGTAGTTCTAGTGTTAACAATGTTTTTATGTTTCTAATAAGTATACCGTGTATTTTACATTAACAGCTTTTAACTAACTACACCATCGATACGCAACCTTTTATATTATCTACAGTTAAAACTTATAATTTATTATGATTTATGTTACACCAAGATCAACATATATCATCATATATCTTGCGTAGTTGCATAAATTAAAGCTTACTATCGAAACGAAGCATATTAACAATTTGACAATTCAAATTACAAATAAATAAACAAGAATCACACAGGCCGCACGAATTTGCTCCCACGGTGTGTTGTTAAAATATGAAATCGTATAACGAATTAAACTACATTATAATAATAAATCGAGCTATGTAATTTCCCAGGCTTCGAATAAAGCTCGGCAAAATATAAGCGTTAATATTTCACGTGGCATTTTTGAACAATGAATCGTTCCTTTTCACGAGCTATAAGTAACATTATGATTATCATCGGCGTTCAGGGCGTATCATTTTCTATGTTAAATCAACCGAGGGTTGAATTGATTATCGTTGCCGTACAGAATATCGCGAAATCCAATGGTTGCAACCGTTCACTCCGATTTTGTAACCAGCTGAAAATTATTCCATTTTATTGGGCGATAATAAACGGTATTGCAAATTAACCGGTGTTTTTATACTTACTCTCTTTTATTGATTTTACAAATTTTTTTTTATTCCAGGTACGTACTCACGATTTTAACATATGATGCACACTGATGCGCTCCACTAACACAGACACGGACGAGACGTCGTGTAAGTAAATTTGAAAAATTCTATACGTTTACAATTTATTTTTATTTCTCTATCTTTTTTTTAATTTCTTCTCCTTCTATATATTTTTCTATGCTGAGATTTTTTTCTCTGTATAAATTTCGAAACATGTGAAAATTTTATTTTATATGTGTAAGGAAAATATGTGTGTCGCTGTAAAAATAGAAGTTTGAAGAAATTCAGTATGCATCTCTAAAATTCAACGAAAAATTATCAGAAATTTTTTCCAGTTCATTTTGCATTTTATACTACAATAATAAATAAAATTTTAATTCTTATTCACTTTTGATAATACATTATACATCAGGCATAAACGGTATAAGCATCGATGCTTGTCTGATTCTTCAATTAATTTAATTTAATTAAAATAATTAATTTGAATTTTCCTTGGTACAAAAATTATACATCGGATTGAAGCTAAGCTTTAAACATTTGCTATTTTTAGTCAAAACTGAAAATATTCCACTGTTTCATTCGGTACAGAATAAAATACAAAAAAGAGAGATAATTTTTTTACACTAGGATATTTGCACTGAAAATAACTTTTTTTTTAAATACCAGAAATATATTGCAGTAGAAATAATAACGAAGTAATAACAAACAACAAATATAATACAAAAGAGAAATAAACTTCAATTTTTATAGCACAATTAATGAAAAAATTCTGTAGCACCGTATGCGGTGAAAATTAACGAAAATCTTTTCAACGCGAACAAGAAGACAGGAATTGTAAATCTTAATTGAAAACAAACAGTATTAAATAGACTCGGTATACGTTGCACAAAACTTACATTCGTATCTACTCTCTAAAAAGAAGCTTCCAATTTTTAATGAATGTAAATATCAAATAACTGCGAAGCACGTTCTTTTAAACTACCCTAAATAAACTAACTCTTCTTCTAAATTTTAAATTAAAACAAATTCGAATTAAAATCTCAGCGATAGTTACCAAATATTAAAAGTATTTTTCTCCTCAAAGGACTCAAATGTTCTATAATAAAATTAATTCATTACAATATATCTGTCTAAAATTATCGTGGCTAATAACAATCATCTGCATATAAATAATTATTAATAAACTGTAGATTTTTATGCAGATTCATATTTTTAAGAATATAGTGAAAGATAAAAAAAACAAAAACAGAACTTCGTTAGAAAATTGTTTTACCTACCAGCCATTATGAACAAAACACTGTAATTCGGATACATTGTATATTTTTTCATATTACCTGAATTCTGTACAATTTTACATTTTTAAATTCTTCATAAATATATAAAAATCCGCAGTTCACTAATAATCATTTATATGCAGATGATTGTTAACCCTTTGCACTCCTATGTCGAGCTGGACTCGACATTCCACTTTGCTCCATTCCTTTCAGTTCCGTAACATAAAACACATTCTTTTTTAAACTTATCGATTTTTATCAATGTGTATATGTTACTATGTAAACGTATGAAACGTATGAAAATTAATAGAAACTCGGTACAGATTTTGGAAGTAGCTTATTAACATTAGACCTATCGGCGATTAAAGTAGACTTATTTGTATCAAAGAAATCAAAATGATAGCTATTTGAAAAAGTATTTATAACAAGGGTAAAAATTCTTTGTATATATTTTTTACAGAAAATCATAGAAAATCCCCAAAAATACATCGTTGTAAATTTATAAAATTTTTATAAGAAATTAATATCATTTTGACTGGTTCGGTAGTTCTAGTGTTAACTCTTTGACTGCTGAGCACTCTAGATTTAACGGAATACTTTTTCGCGTATTCTATCGGTGTTGCATTAACAATCCAACGTGTAATTAATTATAAATTGCATTTTTGACATCCGTATCTTGTATCACTCCTATATTTTGCACGTACAAGAAATTATCTTCTTACAAATTGCGAGTTACCCGTTTAATCTGAACATTTTGATCGTCAAACGCATATATGCATCCGTAGTCCACGCCGATAGCATTCACTGGACGCGTATACGCGTCCATAGCAGTCAAAAGATTAAAAAGGAACCAGTTGGGATATAGTATCAGAGTGCAAAGTGTTGATACTTAACTCTTTGCGGCTTGCTGGGATTAAAAGTGTCCCACCTTTTCGATGCACCGTGATGCATGGTGGGACATTTTTAGTCCGACCTTGATTTAGGGAAAAGGATGCGCTTTAATAAGTACCATTCACGAACCCATGTGCCACGGTGGGACTATTTGAGTCCAATCCTATAACAACAAATTCAATCGAATTACTATTACTTTTTTATGTCTTTACATTATGCGATTCCCTTATTAGTAAAGATATACCAATTTTGTTTCATTTAAAACGCAATCAAATTTCTATGCAACACGGGTCTATTTTATTACCTGAAGTCCTGTGCCGCAAAGAGTTAACACGTTGACTGTCGTGGGGCCCACCGGTGGCCGGCACTCGACTTGGCTACAGCGCCATGGGGGCCGCCGGTGACCGGCGACGCGACCAATAATAAAATACATAATTATAGTAAATATCGATACCGATAAATTTTAAAATAATAGCACTGTTACTATAATGCTTCGAAGAAATTAATTCCATACAGAACACGCAAAAATAATTTTATCAATACAAGGAAAATATACATATTATTTTTTTCAACGTAACATACATCGCATAATAAGAAATTCATGTTGGCACCATAGGCAAACCACATAAAATGCGCGCGGCAGTCAACGTGTTAATAATAATAAAAAAAAAATGATTATAACAGCAGCGAAATAATGAATGCAAGAATTGTACTATTTTAGTCGTCGCTAGACCTCGTTAAACGCAACAAATTACAATAAATTCGTTCCGAATAACCCTGAGAACTATGGAAAGAAACACATTTAGAGCATGAAAGTCTAATCTCGACCCGCGACATACGGAAGGCGACGGGAAAGGGATGATTTTGACGATCATGTAACCCGGTGGAACGACGATCCTCAACCTGTCTTCCGACATCTGCACCGTATTTCTCGAGAACCATCCTCACGTAATCACCGAGTCGCCTTGTTTGTTTACGAGTAGCCTAAACACCGACCGGTGACTTTCCAAGGTTCGCACAAACGGGTTTCGACTCCCACGACATGTGGTCGACCACGGTTGATCGTTTTAATGACAGAACGGTTATGGGCTCGAGCCCTTCCTGTATCCTTGGTTCGATTTCTTTTTAAGTTCCTCGGGAACGTCAGAATTCACGGATCAAGCATAATGTTTTTTTAATTGGCGTGAACCATTGCGCCGCGAGTCTCTTCTCCGTAAGCTGATCTTGTTCGTGGAAGCAATTTGCTATCGTTTGAGAAATTGTGAAAGACTTGGGATGGAGGTGATTATGTAAATGTATTTATAAGTGTCGAATGGATAACCGAACCGTTCGAGTGCCACGGGTTATTTAAAAACTGTGGTCGAAAAGTAGCAAGCGGCACAATCTTGCTTCTCTCGGTTTTGAAAAATATAAAAATGTGGGAAAGTATTATAATTATGCAGACATCGCGGTTTTCGCGACATGGTTTTCGTTAATTTTTATAACAAAAAACTGTCTCTGCAAAGATTACGACAGCAGAAATTTCGATTTATAATTGTTGAGAATAATAACGGTAATGACGTGCTGCCATAAATTGATACAGTAGAGTTTTTAGATATGGAATAGAAGATCGCGCTTCTTGGCACTCAAATGGTTAAAGAAAATATCTTGATGCGATTTGGCGATGAGAATTGATAAACAATTGAGGATAGAAGCGGTTAATTTTGTACTTGACAAGACTTTAGATACAGTTTCATTAACCCTCTATGGAACCGTGTGACTTAAAAGTTAGAAACTGATGTATCTATATTTAAAAAAATTAATTTTGTTTAGTTATCACTGAATTATTAAATTTGATTACTGTATTACTGTAGTGACACCATGATCAATCTACAGTAATTATTAATTAAAACATTTTCAAATCAAAGGGAAAAATTGTGATCAATCCTAATTTTTTCTCCAATAAGCAGACAAAATTCGGGCTATAGAGGGTTAATTTGGAGCAAAATAGTCTATATATTGAAATTCATATCAGTAATCTACAAGATCACAGGAAACATCAGAAACAGACTCCAAACACCGAACAACATCAAAGAAATATTTAAAACAGAGGAAAATCTCTAGAAAGCAAGTTTATAAGCAGATTAAATTTCTTTTCTGAAATATAGAGCAAGTAGAAAGAAATTTATGAAATATACTTATAAGTGTCCAATGTGTAACTTAAGAGAAATATCTCGATGCGATTCAGCGATGAAAATTGATAAATAATTGAGGATAGCTGCGGTTGACTTTGTGCTTAGCAAGATTTTAAATACAGTTTCATTAATTTGGAGCAGAATACTCGAATATATTGAAATTCATATCAGTGAAGTAATCTACAAGATCACAGGAAACACCAGAAACAGACTCCAAACACCGAACAACATCAAAGAAATATTTAAAACAGAGGAAAATCTCAAGAAAGCAAGTTTATAAGCAAATTAAATTTCTTTTTTGAAATATAGAGCAAGTACTAACTATACTCGCACATAATCAAGAAGTTAATGCAACCTCAAACCCTCGACAAAATAAATACTTCATTCATATTCAATATGATTAAAAAAAAGTTAATCAAAATAAATATTATTGNAAAGCAAGTTTATAAGCAAATTAAATTTCTTTTTTGAAATATAGAGCATGTACTAACTATACTCGCACATAATCAAGAAGTTAATGCAACCTCAAACCCTCGACAAAATAAATACTTCATTGATGTTCAATATGATTAAAAAGAAGTTAATCAAAATAAATATTATTAACAACAATTTAACAAATCAACTACGATTTACTTTCTCCACGCACAAAAAATTAGCTACAAACATTCTGCATATAAATTTAATCATAAAACAGATTTCAAACAAAAATTCTTAGAATCCCAAAACACAACACACTTCACTTTTCTTTCTTTTTTTTTTTCTTCCGTCCAAGAAAAACATTTTAAACGAACAAACGCGGTCCGAAGCGAGAACTGAAATTCTAAGAAGCTTCCCTGATCCACGTGGCTCAGGAAACGAGGCTGTTTTCGCAATATTATTCCACCGAATGCTTGAAAGGCGAACAGAGTCCATTTTCGAGGACATCGAGCAAGGAATACAATCGAGCTAGCACTTCCGCAACAAGCCATTGTAGGCTAAACGGGCAAGCCTCCTTAAATCTGGCCCAGAATTTTACCTGCTTTCAATCGGCGATTCCAAGTGCGCGTTTCGCTACGTTAAACCGAGAACGAAGCTGTTTGTGCAGCCGTCTCGCGTCTATCTGAACAAGGATCACCTGGACTGCCTCGAGAGTCGAAAGTCTTGTCTTACTCGGTGTTTATCGAAGCAATTTTCTGCTAACCGAGCGAAAATGGCGACGGTACAAATGTCTCGGTCGTTCAACGATACCACCTAATGCTTCCTGACTCACGAGAAACCATTTTTCTGGCCGCTGTGTCTCGACAATGTTTACCTTCGACTAGGTTATAATTGTCCTGGCTCCTTTCTTGCTCGACCACTTCGGATGATGGGTCTTTTCTATGTTTGTAGAGAGCATTCGGAGTTTTTTTTTTTTTTATCCAGGATCGTGTTTTCTGATTTGTTTTATCCTATTGTCGGTGAAAATTGATTGCGGAGGAGGTTCACGAGGATATAAATATTTATCCGGATGGTTGAAAGAAAGATATTTGTTTTATGATAGTGATAAGTTGTTTAGGTGGTTTTCTTTTTAGCTCTTTAACACTGAAACTACCGACGATCGCGGATAGATCAAAATAATAGATCGATATAATTTAGAAAAGAATCATAATTGATATTTGAAAAAATATATAACGCGAGTGAATCTTTAATTACATATTTTGCAGAAAATCGCTGGAAAGTACTAAAAAAATGCACCGTTAAAAATTTATAAAATATCTATGAGAAATTGTGATCCGATTATTTGACCGCTTTGGTAGTTTTAGTGTTAAAGTCGAGGAACGTTCGAATAACTGTTTGTCATTTGTATCGCAGTGTCAAATTGTTTTTGTGTAATTAGCAGATACGTGATGAATTTAGGGTATGGAAAGATCGTAAAATCAATTTGATATTAATGAGTTTTTCAAAAAAGTAATAACTGAGTTTCACGCATCCTTGCAATCATCTTCAATAATAATAAATAGTGGAACTACTTTGCTCGGAATATTCCAGCGTTCGACCAGGAAAGAATGCACTTTTCGCTAGTTTTTCCTTACTCCATTTTTCTTCCAGTCGCAAACCATTACGGTTCATAGACGATTATCTTCATTAACGAACATTACTGCATCTACTCTTTTCTTTGTATTTTCCTCATGCAACAATAATTCCCTTCTTTTAAAATGCTAATAACTTATTACGATCATCGTTATCATCGATCTGTTCACATATACAAATATCATACCAATTCCACGCAGAATAAAAAGAAAAAAAAGAAAAGAAAACTCTACAATCGCTCCAGAAAATTTCCGAATTATCCCAAGATAAACGACACACGATTCACAGGTACGGTTTCGCTTTACACGACCAAACGAAGGCGATAATCGCATCTCCCGGGCGTAATCGATCCAGCGGCGTCGAAGCTTTCCAGCGAACTATCGTGGCCTCTTCGTTAAGGCGGAATGAACGCTAACGCTATTTTCCAACAACTAACAGGGTGGTCTCGTCACAGACCAATCAACCACTGCTCGCTTCCGAGTAGCCCCTTGAGGTACCTAAAATTACGAGCTCCGAGACCGGGTCGGCCTATCGGTCGCCTAACGACTCAATTTCCCATCCACGATCTCGTGCTTCCTCGTCGCCGTCGTCGTGGCCGTCGTTGGCCAGCTCGGTTGTTTGTTTTTTCAATTTTCCGTAGCCCAGGTAAACAGACAGAAAAGGAGACCGAGAGAAAGACAAAGAGATCGTTGCTGACGCAGCCATTTCCCAAGACCTCTACGGTGTGACACGAACAGGCCTAAAAGGGGGCTAATTGTGTCTACCGAGAAATTAGGCTTGCAGTCGAGCCGTACTCCAAACATCCTGGCCGAAAAGGAGAGTCCCTTTTTCTGCTCGGACGCCAAGAGATATCCCTGATGAAGCAGGGGGCGATAAAAAAATACTCGCCCAGCGGGAGACGCCACGTCTGGCGTCCAGGAGGGACCCAACGTCTATTGTCCAGCGTTCAGGCACCCCGTCAGGACTGTTTAGGCTTTAAATGCAAATCCCTCGCGAGGACAATACCTGGCAAGGTTGCCGCGAACCGTTCGCTTTGGGTGGTAGACGCAACGTGTGCAACAGACACCGCGGCGCACCGAATATTGCGAGATCTTCCTATCCTTTCTCAACCTGTATCGCTTCAGACGGAGATCCGTTGGAGAGGAAACAGTGCACGGCTCTCTGGGCCAAAATTGTTGGCGCATCGCTGCGTGTGTACCACGTGCCGTTCACCAGTGGCCGGAAAAAAGAAGGCTGGCAAGGAAACGGCGGGCCGCTACGTGACGAAGAACAATCGTAGACAGATCTTGGAACAGATGGATCGGCGATATCGCGGCCTGGATCCGACCAGATGAAATCTGGTAACACTCGGCACGTTTCGGTTAGGAATAAAGGAAAACCCGTGCGCCGCAGAGCTTCCTCGGATCATCGTGGGACTCGGACGCTGCTGCTCGATAACGAATCGTGCCACTTCCTGCGAATTGGAGGAAGCTGCGCGCCACGCTGCACGGCCGTACTCTTGGAACGGTTTAATAAATATTCATTCCGCTAACTCGGGGAGGAAAAATTGGCGCATAATTTTATTTCTGGAACAGGGAAGCCGTTGTTTCTAGCGATGGCTTATATAATATTTTTTATGGATCTACAGTGGCGGACAAATGAATTCGGACGGTGACGTTTTTCTGTTTGTTGTCATGGTAACGTCACGTAGTTATCTCATTCGCGTATTTCTTTATCATTTTAACACATTGACAGCCCGGTTCCGCGAAAACGCGGGTTTTTGAGTCTGTCGCTTTGTTTTTGGCTATTCAGTGATCAGAAACAAGCGAATAAGGCCAGCGTTTGAGATTTAAGTGGCCGATACGTTGCCGGCGCTCAGACTTTAAATGTCTCTTAACCTCTTGCACTACTTTCACGAGTCCGACTCGTGATGAAAATTTTGTGCCAAACTTGAATATCACGAGTCAGACTCGTTACACTTCCGTGCCAAACATGAATTTCACGAGTCAGACTCTAAAGTATTTTTTAAAAGTTTTTGATCCAAATTCATTTGAATTTCCAAAGAGCTCCATCGCGTGAAGTAAATACGAGCCTTCCGCGACCATTCCGGCGGCCAAGTTTGGCACGGCTTTTTCAGAGTTTCGACGTGGTGCAAGGGGTTAAGTCGCCGGCTGTCAATGTGTTAAAACGTATATTTTATATTGAAATTTGTAAATTTTTAATGCTCTACTAGCACTTTAATTGAGTTAATATTAACACACTGAATCGTTTAACTCTTTGTCCTATAATTACGAGTCACACTCGTGGCGGTGACTATGATCAAAATACAATAAAAGCACACTATATTTATGACAAAATTCAATTTTAACTTTAACTGCAATTCCAGTTTACAAGATTTAAAATTAATAAACACAAAACACGTGTAATATTTCAATACTTTGCGTTTGACGGAGTGTCAAAGCAGTGAATAGCCACTGCTAACATATATGAATATTGAAAAAATCGTAAGACAAAGGGTTAAGTATATTCAGAAACATCATTTGTCCGAATACAATTCGTAAATTCATAAAAATCGGCGCGTGTCAGCTTCGTAACATTCCTTGTGACTCGTTTCGTTGCTCCAAATATAGCATTCGCCACAGAACCCTGTTTAAACGTGTTATTTAAACGTGCTGTAAAGAAGCGGCGTATTAGGAGCACAAAGACGACTCGAAGGAAACAAAATATATCGTATGTTTCGGTTAGTACGTGGGTCACGTACGGGTTGTGCATCCTGTGGACCTGAATCATGATTCCTGACCCGACATCCAGATGGACCACGGGAACACGACACTTCTTAACGCAAACAATTCCAGCTGTGACCGAGAAAAGTGTGAAAAAGAACTCTCTGTTGCGATGTCCAGCCTAGTCGAGAAAATATCCTTTACTGTGAAACATGAAGAGAGAAATGATATTTCAGGCTGCAATTGAGCCGAGCTATATTTCCTTCGTGTAACACATTTTTGGAAACAGGAATCTTCGGATAATTATTCTCGAATTCTTGTGTGGACTTTCTTTACCTGTTTCTCGGTTTCTATCGATTCTCTATCAGTAGTTCTGTCGCGTAAAAAGCTTCAGGTTCTCTTTAATCATTGAGGCTAAGCTGTATTGGACACGATTGGTGTTTTAGAGGGTTTATCTTCTAGGAGTTCTATATGCTATTAGTGTTAGTAGTTGGAAATCTATTTAAAAGGGTAGATTCTTAGCTAATGACCACAATAATCGATCTGAGTTAACAGAAGGGAGAAACTAAATACATTTTCTTTTTATTTCTGTAGGGTTTATCACGTGCAGACTAAGCATATGTTTGAAATTCTCGTCTAATGTAGTACAAATTAGTATACAGGGTGTTTTAAAACATAGGACGTAATTTCAGAGATGGATTCAGTATGCTGGAATAAGAAAAAATATTTGTGTAAACAGGTTTTAAGCTTGTTTCCGAATAATAGCTATTTATGTCTTCGAATAATTCTTATTACTCTATTTCTATGAATTATTTAGAAGTAACGCTTCTTATTTCATAAACGATATTTTTGTCTGCTACGTAAACACTATTTTGTAATTTTTTTCAATCAGTTTAATACATATTCTTGGTAGTAACAGCACGTATGGAAATTTGCTGATACATTTCGTAATAATTTGAAGCGGTTATTTAATATATTTCATAACAATCTGTGTGATAATTTACATTGATAATAGCAGGTACTGCTATTGGAAGCTTACATTCTAGCCGAGGGTTGCCATTTCGAACAATTTCTATGAAAATTGTTAAACAACAGATACATAAAAAGAACTATAATTGGAATACAAGATCATATCGGGTATATATTTATCTAAACTTCTTTTTTTAATTTTAGAATACTGAAGCAGTCTTTGAAATTACACTCACGTGTTTCGAAACACCTTACATAAAATACAGTACATTTTTCAAATACAATTTGTAGATTCTATACAGAAAATGCACGCTGGTCGAATAGAATGTTCTCAAAAATATGGACTAAATATTTCCATAAAAATATTTAGAAATATGCTTCGTATTTCAATGTCTGTTGTTCAGTATCAGAAAGAACCAAGACTCTTAGAATAAAATTCTTTCATTAATAAATATAATCTGAAACTTATTAATTTTAACCCTTTAACCGCGGGTATGGTTTATAAACCACATTAATTTTATATTACTGAATTGATATTTTATCTATTTTTTATATTATTTGTATTATTTTATATTACCTATTTTAAAAGATTTCTTTCATTGTATTCATTCTATTTTTATTTTAGTCCTATATAAGCCACAGCCGCTATTTAATATTAGCAAAAATTAACATGTTTATATACCACAACTGCCGGCTATAATTTTAGTACACGGTTTATAAACCACGCATGCAGTTAAAGGGTTAACTTTTTTTTCATAATACGTTTAATGCAACGGAAAGATAGATCTTTAGTCATTCTTCTCAACTTATAAAGAAAGATAAAAAAATCTGTACTGCATGTACACTTTGAAAACACGGGAGTGTTAAGAATGTACATTAAAGCTGTAATTTTTGGGTGAAATAAGCAACAACGTTTCGAATACAATATTTTTATTTAAATATTGAATACCAAATACCAAAAATTTATACATCAGATAACATAGAACTGTCGTAAGAGGGGAGACCAAACCCTTTATCAGTGATGTCGTCTTTGAATTCGGAGCGTTACATGAAAAAGTAACGATTTTCGTTACGCAAAAAAAAGAATGCCCCACCATCTGTAAAACACTTTCGTGTTAAAAAAGTGTCGTATATTTTGCATTTTTACGAAATACATAATCAAAATGGTCGGTTATTATCCGAAAACGACCATTTAGGGCGAAGGATTCTCGATCCGTAGCAAAATATAGCGAACGACGTTAAAGCAACACCCTGACGGAGTATCTAAGATACGAGGGACAGGGGGATTAGCAATTTCTCGAAGTGCGGCTGTGTTACGTCCTTAGGGGATCGTATTGGCCCGTGATACCAATCGATGCCGCCATCGATCACACGCACCCCGTACTCGAAACAGGAATCTTTCCTTAGATTTCTCACTCGATCGTACCAACGACGCTCTATGCATACTGCTGAACCTTCAAAAAGGGTCCCCTATCTTTCTATTCCGATATTTTACATTTGACGAGAGCTCGAATATGATTTTTGGTAATTTATCATCGTCAACAATGCATAGAAACGTGAACATGTTCGGTGTTGATTACAAATTAAAGATGATAATTGTTAGTATGTTTTTAATCGTCATACTTCATTTACCTCTTTATGGTAATCATCTTCTTTTTCTATTGTTAATTATGATACTATTTCTGGTCACTCTCGTTGTTTGAACTCCATTTTAACCCTTTACGGTCTTATGTCGAGCCAGACTCGACATTTTACTTTGTTCCATTGTTTTCAGTTTTTTGGATACGAAACATATTCTTTTACATTAAAATGTTATTCGATGGAAAATTTTCTATGCAGATATCTTACTGGTAATGGAAATGTGAAAATTCAGTCAAATTATTGACAATTTTTAAAAGTATATTATTGAATATGAACTAGTTAAGTTACAGTGTCAAAAGTGGCTCGGACCGCAAAGGATTAACGAGCTGTGATACTAATTCAAAAACATTTGGTCGCAAAATACTTAAGAATTTCATAAAAAAATTGTAGACCTGTAAAGGAAAGTCGAATCTCTGTTTAACATGATTTGATAGAACCCATTAATGAATTACAAAGTATTATTTTTTGAAATTGATATCGTCAGTCCTCGGAAATCAGCGACGCCTAAACGAAAATTTAAGCATCGGTCCACAGAGACCGGCGTCTAACGTGTTAATTTGCAGTTGTGATCAATGTTTCCACGTTTACTCTTATTAAAAACAGAGCATACAAGAACTGTTCGAGTCTAAACTCGTAAAAATTCAAAACGATAACGAAACCAAATCAATGGTTCATTTTTTACAATTAAAACTCAAGATTTTTACAGTAACAGAAGCATTGAAGAAGAGCGGTAGAAATTAATAACGATTGCTTTATTAAATAAAATTACGTTTCATGAAACTTCGGACTGCATCAATTTTATACCATAAATCCGCACGAACTTTTTCCATCCCCCAATTTATCATATCGAAATTTCATCTAACTCTCTATAGCTTTGTGTGACTTAAAAGTTACAAACTAATGTATCTGTATTCAAAAAAATTAATTTCATTTAGTTATCACCCTACTATTAAATTTTATTACTATATTACTGTAATTATATAATAATATAGTAATAATAAGTAATATAATAAATAATATAATTTATTACTGTAATTATACCACGATTCATCTATAACAATTATTAGTTCAAAAATTTTCAAATCAAAGCGAAAAACTGTAATCAATCGTAATTTTTTCTCCGACAGACAAAATTCGGGCTATGGAGGGCTAAATTTCATCGAAATCGGCTTGTGTCAACTCCGCGACATTGTTCCCAAGTCCTCTAATAAGAAAAATACCACTCGTCGTTAGCACCATTTAAAGCACTGTCGACAATAACCCTGAATACAGTCTGCTAGCGTGCATCGGGAATCTTTATCGGAATCCACCCTATTCCCTTAGCATATTCGGATATCATTGTGCCTCGCGTACGTGTGCGTTAATGGTCGGTGTTTTGCACGGAGCGAACAGGGGTGGGCGTCGGAAGTGGAGGATGGGCTTTAAGGACCCTCTAACGTTCGCGCGCGTACAATCGTCTGAGTATGCGTAGCACCGGTGAAATCTTCGTCACGCGTACAGCATAGCAGAGGCGCGGCCCGCGTCTGTTTTGGTCCCTGGAATCACGCAAACACCCACCGCGAATACCGAACGAATGCCTGGCATCGGTCGGTCCGATGCGTTTCAGAAGGGTGGTAATCCGATCCGGTTCCCATCCAAGGGGGTTGCACCGTGAATTTCGTATTCCACGCAACGCGTCTTTCATTCGGCCTCCTATTATCACGTTTTTCTCCCCGCTTCTCGTTTTCTTGCCCGCTTCTTCGTTTAACACTAGAACTAGCAAAGTGGTCAAAATGGCCCATTTGTAATTGTTTAGAGCAATTTTATAAATTTAACACATCTTGCGCGGGAAGCGACTAAAGTTGTTTTATTAATAAAGGCCTTCTATGGCCCTTGGAAGATTTTTAACCCAATCGAGTTTTTCTTTCGTTAAAAGATTTCCTAATTCCGAGAAAATTTTAAAATCACAATATTTTGTTAATATAACAAAAATATACTAATAATTCTGTGAAACTTAAGTACAGTGGTATAAAAACTGAAATCAATTCTAAAATCATTACAATATTTTATTAACATAACAGAAATATACAATCTTGTAAAACTTAAGTACAGTGGTCTAAAAACTAAAATCAATTCGAAAATCAGTACAATATTTTATTAACATAACAGAAATATACAATCTTGTAAAACTTAAGTACAGCGGTCTAAAAATTAAAATCAATTCGAAAATCAACACATTATTTTGTTAACATAAAAATATACTAATAATTCTGTGAAACTTAAGTACAGCGGTCTAAAAACTAAAATCAATTCGAAAATCAGTACAATATTTTGTTAACATAAAAATATACTAATAATCCTGTGAAACGTAAGTACAGCGGTCTAAAAACTAAAGTCAATTCGAAAATCAATGCAATATTTTATTAACGTAATAAAAATATACTAATAATCCTATGAAAGTTAAATACAGCGGTCTAAAAACTAAAATCAATCCTAAAATCAACACAATATTTTCTTAACATAACAAAATTATACATATTAAAATTTAAACTAAATTCCACCGTGAATTACAATTACAATACACATAAATGCTAACAAAAATAATTCCATCTTACACAAACATCCTTGTACATAGCAAATAATTCCTTCATTTTACGAGAACGCACACAAACACGCTTTTCGCAGCGGAAAAGGTTGGGCAGTGCAACGGGTTAATACCAATACCACGCGACAAACACTTAACGTTTGCGCAACATGTTTCATCCACGTTGTGATCTAGATTTACAACCCGAACTACCATCCATAGATCTTCGAGACCGCCTGTATAACGATAGGAAGGATAGCTCTTAACGTGGCTAATCGGCGTGTTCAGCGAGACTAATCGGACTTTCGGTTCGTAGGGACATCTGTTACGCTTGAACCGGATGCTACTTCCACGCAAGCATCACGCAAACGTGTTTGTCATACCGTTGACTTTCGGCGTCGTCGCGGTGCTCGAAGGAATTAGAGGGACACTTATTCAAACACACACGGTTAAAAGTGTTCCCCCTCGACGACCATTCTTCGTCCCGACAGTTTTGTACGCGCCACGGTGACGAGTCACACCGTGTCGTTGCCGAGCACAGTGTCGTTTCTTCGTTCCGTGAAGGAGATGTCCATTGCGACGCACCGATGCGTGCTGAATTCGTAGACCCTCGCCATCGGTCTCTCGAGTAATCGGAGAAACGCGCCGGAATGCTTCCGGTGACCAAGTTTGCGTAAAAGAAACACTAACATCCTCCTATTTTCTTCCTTTTTTCTTTTTTTTTTCGTTTTCTTTCATTTTTTTTTTTTTTTAATATTTATTTTTCTTGGATAAATGGTAATTTGAAGTTGTTAAACTGAGGCATTTATAGTGATTTAATAAGAGAATTCGAGGTTATTTTGTGTCTAAAAAATGGAGAATTTTGTTGGACATAAACGTAGGAAAATTGTGCACAATAAAGTTGCACAGGGTAGTTCGGTCGAGTTTTGATTACTTTAAAATGCAGGTTTTTTGTTGGTAATAAAATTGTGCTGAAATGCAGTTTTTTTATTAGGAGTGTAAATGTAAATTGCAGCTAAAAAAAAAAGTTTTAAACTACTTCGTTTTAATGTGCTACATTCTTTCTTTTTTTTACCATTTTTCGCTTACTTTAGTGTGAAATAAATTTTTGTAATATCGAAGAGCAATTTTCTTCGTAATAATAGTTTATTAATGAGACTGTGGAAGAGTTTAAAAATCAAATTTTTGTGTTTATTAAGGTTTAAGAGGTTTTCTAAAAAAAAAAAAGAAAATATAAAGTTAAAAGAGAAAATTGGTTCGGTAAGATTTTCTACGAAATAAATGCTACCGATGCAAAATCGATTTTAAAAATGTCGACGTACAATATTAAAAACTTAGTAAAAAATTAATTAATATCGTACTAAATTCTGCAACGAAGACAAAAATTTAATCCTAGTATCTCGCGATAAATGCACGCATAATCGTTTGCAAGTGGCCCAGTTTTTGCGGAGTACGATCATGATTATATTCTCATAAGTAGGTATGACCATTTCACGGAAGCTCGCTAATTGTGTTCCTTTTTCACGGTTAATTCCACTATTTTTATTGTCGTGCAGCTGTCCGTCGCGAATCGTACGTTAAACGAAAAAATTTAATTTCTCTAGCCGCCATTTAATGAACTTTCTCTTTATAACAGGGATATTTAAATTCGTGATAAGCTTGCGTGAACAAAGTTTAACATGCATATAATTATTCTGCGCATTATTAATTATCATTCTATTTTGTGTTCCACAAAGTTTCTCTTCGTAAATATTTTACAATGTGGTAGACATTGTGTACTTGTTCGTAATTGATAATTTATGCAGAAAAATGAACACAAGTTCAATGTTAAACTTCAGTTGACGGTCAGCTTTTTAGCATCGCGACAGAAACATCGATTAATTTATTACGCGTGTATTTTTATTTTTCGTTACGACGTAGTTTTTAAACGTTTCTAAATACTGTGAAATATTTTATTTCTCTCCGATTGTGTTATAATTTGACGCTTGTATTATAATTTGTTTAAAATACGAAGTTACAAGTAAAAAAGAAACTTGTTGATATTTTTTCTAAGATGTTAACACAGTGACGATGGGACCTTGTTTTTGTCAAACTTATTTGGGAATAAAGTTACGGTCGAATAAATTCTTGCTTACATAGCTTCGATAATAAATTGTATTATAAACGTAGCTCTTAATACTAAACCTACCGACAATTAAAGCAGACTTGTTTGTACTCAAAGAAATAAAAATGTGTATTCTGAATAAATTATCTAAATAAATGTGTATTCTAATTATAAAATAGGTATTCTAAAAAATACATAACGTAAGGAGAACAAATCTTTAGCTATATTTTTCACAGAAAATCATGAAAAATTCCTCGAACTAAATTGTTGTAAATTTCTATAATTTCTATAATTTCTATAATTTCTATAATTTCTACAATTTCTATGAGAAATTACAAGTCGGTCATTTTGACCGCTTAAGAAGTCTTAGTGTTAATTTAAAGTTTGAACTGAATAGATTTATTTAAAGCGACCTTTCACACAACGTCGTTTACTATTATTTTCACCTATTCAAGATATGAAATTCAAAACACGAGAAATTTTGTCAACGTGTTAATGTGTTAATATAGTAAATAAAAAACTATCATTAATATAACTATTTCTAAGGAATATATGAAGGTTAACTATCATTCATAATAAGACATTTTAATTTCTGCAAACGTAACAAATTCTAATAGATAATTTTTAATTTCTGCAAACGTAACAAATTCTAATAGATAATTTTTAATTTCTGCAAACGTAACAAATTCTAATAGATAATTTTTAATTTCTGCAAACGTAACAAATTCTAATAGATAATTTTTAATTTCAAAATATTAAAAAGAAAAAACTAACAAAATAACGTACCCTTTCAATTACCACAAATAATAAAAAGGTAGTAAGTTTGAACTTAAATAAAACAGAATAAGAAATTACAGAATTACTGATAATTCTTTCAAAGACAGCTTCCAAACATTTCCTCCAAAAATACATTTTACATTCGTATTTTGCTCCGAAATAAAATTTACATTTAAACAGTGAATACCACTAACTATCTATTATGCCGTCATCGTTATAATTAACCGTATTAACTTGTAAATTGTTACCCTTATTTGGTATTCAAAATTCACGTTTCCCGAACCGCGTCCTAATTTATAATTAATGTTCTGAAAGAGGAACTCTGTCAACACAAAGGTCCCACTAACGATAGGTTTGTTTTCGAGCATATTGAATTTTTCCATCTCGAAACGCTCGTTACGTGACGTATAGTCAGTCCAGATCATCGGTAAAACGCATTAGAGGTGCATGTTCTTTCTTTCTTCTTTTTTTTTCGGTTCCATTAATCATACTAAGCTCCCAGCTGAGCATCGAGATCGACGCTGCGTGACAAGTTTTGAAGCAATTAGACACCCTTCGAAATTCCTAGCTGAAGAGTCATCGTATCCTTCTCCCCTTTCTATTTCGAATACACTTCGGCTCGTTTTGATGAGCCCTGATAGGACCGAAAGGAATCATCGAACGGGTCTTTCGATATTAATAATACATACCTTGCTGTTGGATTTGAAACGCGACGAATTACACGGCTCCTTAGGATCGTTCAAACTATCATGTCTTCAAGATTTATTCGTCCTAAAGATACTCTCATTTCTTTAACCCATTCGCTGCCAAGGACGAGTATACTCCTGTACGAGGACCGCCACAATGCTCAAGAATAGTTCTCTGATATTATTTAATACAGCACAACTGAAAAATTACAATAGAAATGTAGTTCGTCTCTTGAATAATGAATCGGACACCGATAGAATACGCGGTTCGCGAAAAAGCATTCCGTCAACGCAGATCGTTTAAATCTAGAGTGCTCCGCAGTCAAAGGGTTAAACGAAACAATTGTGTAAATTGAAGAAAGTAAGAAATTCAAGATACATCCTATTTTATTACTTCTTCATTTAAAAAAAAAAAAAAAAAAACTAGCTCCCAAAGAAAACAATTTAAATTTTTCCGAGCTCTCATCAACTCTTAACCCTTTCGCTTCGGCTGTCCAGTCCGCCGAAGTACTGTCACTGAACGGAAGCGCGCGCCGTGAATACGTGCAGTATGCGTTGTATATACGTTTTCCTGAGTCTTAAATAACTATTTTGCCGAATAACGCAATCTTATAAACTTTTATAACTTATAACTTTTACTATATTATTATAACTTCTATAACTTATAAACATTTATAACTTACAAAACTACCCACAAGTCATACTGTACGCGCCGCTTATAAGCGGCGCTTGAAGCGAAAGGGTTAATCACTCACCCTCTTTATCAAAGTTGTACCAAAATTTTTCCATGTCAAACGTCTCTTTAATCAGTACATTTATTTAACAAGTAACTCTAAATCTTTCAAACCCTCTATTTCCGAGTCAATGTCAAAGAGTTAAATCTAAAAAGGAATCGTGCATATTAACACTTTACCAACCGGTTCATTCGAGCTCGGATACATGGCTAACACCGGCTCGGTTTTGTCTATCGTGCGGAAATATAAGCTCTTATTCTTGAAACTTTAAATAGAAATTCGTGAGAGTGCTTGGTATATCGTTTCTCTTATTGTAGGGTAATTAAATTGAATAAAGTTTTTAATTTTCATTTGGTATTAAGCGGCAAGCAGTAGATAAACATTGGCTGTAAAAAGCCGATTAATAGGCTCCCGGTTGGTAAAGTGTTAAGCAACAACTTTCCATATTTTTCTTTGAATTAGAAAATTTTTTTAACGCGTTAACACTAAAGTTACCGAAGCTACCAAAGTCGAATGACCGATTCGTAATTTCTTACCAAAATTTTACTATTCTTTGTGATTTTCTGTAAAATATATTATTATTAATATGATGTAAAGACATTAGCGTGTCATAAAACATAAAAATAGTTACATGAATTTATAATCGAACAACGAATCAATCAAACCCATTAATGAATCGTAATATATTTTTCTAAATCGATACCGTCGGTCCTCAGAAACACATAAACGAAAATTTCAGTATCGTTCCTCAGGGATTTCAGTATCGCCGTGACGCTTAACGCGCGTTAAGAAAGGTGAATATCAACACTATCGCTGTTGAAACCACCAATATCGGTGCCTACGAGACACACACCTCCGACCAACAAAATAAAACACACCCCATACGCTCGAAGACGAACGCCCCATCTTCACCAGTTATTGCCCATCCACGACAGCTCGACGTTACAGTACACGATCATTATTATTACCGTGGCAACGATTCTCTTTTATTGGCACTTTAGAGCCCCGATACCACGGTTCGGATCGAAAGAAAAACGCTTTTCATTTCGTCATCCAGCGTGGCAAGCCGTGGTAGAAAAGTGCTTACTTCGGTTGGTGGTACGGCGCCATTGAATAAGGCGTACAGGGGTTTTTCTCATTTTGCCTGTCGGACCAAACGCCTTGGTGCCGCCACCTAAACGTATTACGATCTCCAGGTTTCCCAGCCGGGAATAGTCCTTTCGCGGGCAAGAAGAAGAAGAAGAAGAAGAAAGAGGACGGTACGGTCAATAAGCGAGCCCGTGCGTGCTGATACGAGCATATTTCGTCGTCGAGAGGGTAAAGTCTGCGATGAAATAAGGATCCAATAACGGGGCAAGTGGACGTCGCGAGTGTAGGTCCCTCTGGTTCGTCGCAGTGCTACGCTTCCGGTTAACTATCCCGACACCGCCGGCGTGGAGAGGAAAAACCTGGACGACGAAATTGGTCAGGGCAAACATAAGGGGATATTAGCGTTGGGATCTGGTTTTTCCTCGAAATGCAACGTTTTAAGAATCCGAAAGTTTTAAAACGCGTCACGCCTCTCTTCTTTTCGTTCTCCTCCGCTTCTGTCCCCTTGCTCTCTTTTTATCATGTCTGCTGACTTTTTTTCTTTTCTTTTTTTTTTTTTTTTTCGTTTTCTCTTTTTCCCTTTTTTTCTGTCTCTCGGTCAGATTTGCTTTTCAACTCTTCCTCGTGGTCTAAATGGATTAAAATAACTAAAGCGGACAGGCCGGCCGATAATTAGAAGGGTTTTTTATTAGTGAAAAACCGTGTCCCCGGTAAAAGCGTTTCCAGACAGATATCCTCGGCTTTCGTGGAACAAATTATCCAACTTTTGAGGACACCGTTGGATTAAACATTTTCGCAAAGCGTCCCTGTGGAACTGTGTTTACGGTGTCCACTCGTTCAAATCTTCTCGGGGATTTATTTTGTAATCGTTGATGCATTCTGCTGCGTCGCGATCCCCGGGAAACGGTTTAAATTTCCGATCATGTAAAAAGGATGGACGTGGCGCAACGGTTAGTTGGAAAAATCGATCGAAAAAAAAATTTGGCAAGTTTAATCGAATGTTTAATTAGATAGAATTACGTGAATTAGAATTTCTCTGGACAATGGGTTCGTTTTTTATGTAAATGAAAGTTTGGAAAAAGAATTTAGTAAATTTAGTAATTTAATAGTTACATCGAATTTTACATTTTAAAAATCCTGACTTTATAATTATCAATTACTATTTTATAGTTTGTTGAAATAAATTCTTTGCATTCTTAAAGAAAAAATGGATGTATAACTTGGTGTAAATTAATTTTGTGAACACGTCACATATTTTTAAGACTTTTATTCTCGCGTGAAAAGCGTATTAATAGCTACGATTGAAATAAAACGTGTAACTATAAATAAAAGGGGGAAAATGTAAAAAATTTGGTTGTAACATTTTAACCACTTGCGCTCGCAGCTAATTCACAGTTTCGCGTACCAAAACAATACTCTAATTTTATTTACTAACACTAGAACTACCAAAGTGGTCAAAATGAGCCATCCGTAATTTTTTACAGAATCTTTACAAATTAACTTTGGGCAGATTTTCCGTGATTTTCTATTAAAAGTATAGATAAACTTTTGTCTGAATTGCATTACATATTATTTTATATACTTTCCACTTTGATTTCTTCGGTAGAAATAAGTACACTTTAAGCGTCGGTAGTTCTAGTGTTAACACGTTAAGCGCCACACCGATCCCTGTGGACCGACGCTAAAATTTTCGTTTAGGCTTCGCTGGTTTCCAAAGACTGACAGAATCAATTTTGAAAAATAATACCTTGCAATTCAGTAATGGGTTCTGTTAAATCACATTAAACAAAGATACGACTTTCCTTTGCAAACTTTTACAATTCTCTTCTTAAATTCTTAACTATTTTGCGACCAAATGTTTTCGAATTAGTATCGCAGCGCACAGCCTAACGGAAAGTTGACCAAAATCAGCGTGGCGTTTAACCCTTTCGCGGCGAACAGCGCCTTTTGGCGCTCAGCTATAGATGCTCGCTTCGAGCGGACAGCGCCTTTTGGCGCCGTTCATTGTTATCAACATCTGCCCAATAATGTCCCTTCAGTCGATTGTTCTCGACGCGCTAGCAGTACACGCTTCTTGTCCAGAGATGTTTTATATAATCGAATATAATTATCCGTAAATTCTGTCCCGATCATGGACAAATGGGCGACGTTCGATCTTCTACCGTCGCCCATTATTATTAACGTGTTAATAATCTTGTGCAGTATGACGTATTTAACTGTATGTCATCAAACGATAACAGTCCACGTACCGCGCATGTTATTTTTATTTCCTCGAGAACTACTCGTGTACAACACGTCGTTCGTAACTTCGAATCATAAACATCTCGACGTGCGTGGCACGTCTTTCCAGCGCAAATGGTTAACGTTAAAATTAATTGATAAATGATTAACAGATTATGAATAAATTGGACGAAACGATGTTCTATAGAAGACTCTCGAAACTTGAGCGTCCGAACACAATGCTTCCTTTGAGATTTTTCTAGTTCGGTGATTTCGACCTTTGGTCACATGGTTCTGGATAATCCGGTGAGACTATCGAGACCTCCTCGAAACTCGAGGAAGGACGATCACCGGTCCTTGAAACAGATAAGATGGACCATCCCGTTCTTCTGGTGTTTCCTCGAACGTAACATCTTCCTTGATTGTAAAAAGATGTTCCTCCATTCCGTGCGTGTCTCTGAGCTCAGGTCTTGCCCCTGAACCAACACGCCACTCAGAACTTCTTTTTTTCTTAGGATGACAAAAGGATGGTATTATCAATGTAATTCTATTAGCTGGGTCGTTTCTTAATCACAAACTTTTTTCGAGGAGGTAGTTAAAGAATAATAATGGATTTGTTAATTTTAGTTAATTTCACGCTTGCAAAGACCGTTGTAGATAGAATGTATATTAACATTTTGACGACCGTACATTTTTCGCATCGCCTTTAGATTAGCGGCAGCAATATTTACACACTCGTTCTTAGCATAATTATTAATAAGAAAAGAGTTAAGATCACTGTTACACTATTTTTAATGTTTCTTTAAAAATAGCATCGGTATGTATTAGTATACAAACATCGAAATGACGGCAAGAAACCATTTTCAGAAAATAGCTGTACAAAGTCAAACGAACGTGACAGTGGTCGTCAATGTGTTAACCCTCTACAGCCCGAATTTTGTGTGCTTATCAGAGAAATAATTACGATTGCTTACAGTTTTTCACTTTGATGTGAAAATTTTTAAACTAATAATTACTACAGATGAATCGTGATGTCGCTACGGTAATACAGTAATCGAATATAATAGAACAGTGACTACTAGATAAAACAAATTTTTTAAAATATAGATACGTTAATGTTTAACTTTTAAATCACACGGCGCCATAGAGGGTTAATATGGTATAGATCGCGAAAAAATATTAAACACATATTTTTTTTATATCGACCATCGTTCACTTTAAAGAGTCAACTGGCTCTTCCTAGTCTTTCAAATCATCACTGTTTCCCTTTTCATATTTGTCATCATTAAATTGCAGCTTTTTACGCATTTATAGAATATTTAAACCTTTGCACTATTACTTTTTCAGTAGCTACACATATTAGTAATAGCTGTTCACCGTTTTTACACCGTGTCGGATTCAAAACACTGAAATATTATACGGAATTTATATTTGCCAATTCTCAGTCTTACAGATTAAAATTACAGTTAAAGATAAAATTAAACTTTATCGCAAATATAGTGTGCCTTTGTAGTGTTTGGACAATAATCTGTGCCACGAATGTGACTCGTGGTTCTAAGCCAAGGGGTTAAAGGTATAAAATTACACGGAATGTACATGTAAAAAAAATATACAAAATGTCCAAATTATAGTGCTTTTTATACCTGGTAGATGAAATGATTATCTATCGAAGTTCTACTTTTTTCTACGGTATTATCAAAAACATGAATTTGCATAAAAATCCGCTGTCTAGTCATATCGAGATCGAGCAGCTGCGTTTAAAATACGTATCGATGATAATTTCGTGAATAACCAAACACGGGAAAAATAAAATTTTTATATCTTTTTTTACGCGTGATACTATTCTATATACTCTTCTAACCGAATATACAAATCACCTGTTCGTACCTGTGAGACATTTTATTGCCAACCAATCGTATTAACGCGTCGTGAACACCGTTTAAGGCGAAGAAGGTCGAAGGATTTCGTTTCTTCGTAGTTAATTATTTTCACCCTCGTGGTGACTCGTGAAATTCCTCGCGGAGCCCTTCGGGAAAAGGGAAGAAAAAGAGATTCAACGACACGACGATTAGACGGTCAAGTGTGTTTACCCTCGCTAATCGAGGTAGAGAATCGACGCGTCCTTGTCGAGGAAACTTTTTCCATTCTTTACCTTTTTTTTTTTTTTAAACATCCAACAGTTTGCTCTCTCGCGTCGGCTCGATTAACTCCACCATTATTTCCCCGAACAGATTCGATTCTCTCTTGTCGGTTATTGAATCTTGGAGCGATTTCCGAGGAAAATCATGAGGGAAGGGAGTAAAGGGACAGAGGAGACGGGATTAGATGGGCAAAAATGGCGGGACCGTTCGATGAAACGTTCTTAAAACGCTCGTTGAGCCCGTCGACGTCGCGCAAAACCGACCTTATTTATCGTCGATTTCCTCGTGAACGTCTGAAAAGGTTTCACAGCTGGTTGGCCAAAGGAACAATGGTTAATAATGTCTGTCGTAGTTGTCCCTGTTTAAGGCGATCGGCTCGTGCCCCAGGAAATTGTCTTTCGGTATTTCCTTCGCGGCACGCTTTGACACTGGTGATTGTAATGCGAAAATTGATGAAGCTTAAAGGACTTCTTCGAAGTGAACGGTTAGTGAAACATTTTAGAGAGATAATTGTCTTCGACGGGGCTGTTCGATGTATTTATAGAGAGAATAATTTTCTTTGGTATTAAGAGGTATATCTGTTAATGGTGGTATTAATTGATTTAATTGTTACCTTTGTACCGTGTTATATTCTTTGTCAATAATACCAAATGTTAGGGATAACCAGAAATAAATATAAATGAATAAAGATTGTGGACGGAGCAAGCATTTCGCTTCAGTCTCTGGTATCGCGTTGAATTGTCTACCATGTTTTTTTTTTTTTTTACATTTTTAATATTATATTGATAAACGTTGAACCAGAATAAAAATGCAGTATTATTTTATTGCTTCCAGTGCGATACCATAATTGTTACATTACATACGGATGAAATAATATAATTATAGTATAATTAATAATATAATTTAAGAGGTAATAATTTTATCAAAAAGAGGAAAGAATAAATATACTAGAAATAAAAATACTGGTAATGTAGAATAAAATATTTATTTAATATTAATATTTTTAAACTATTTCAACTTAACCGGCTTCACTGCCCCTCATTTATTGTATTACAAACAAATAATTAAAAATACCCAACGAAATATATACACGTTAAACTGGAGTAAAAGTACAGCGTTATTCTATTGCTTCCATTGCGAAACCATAATTTTATCATTAAATACAGACGAAATAAGATATAGTTTATCAGCTGTAAATTACAAATATCTATAGAGTTTTATGATCAATAACATAATTTAAGTGCTAATAATTCTATCAAAAAGAGAAAAGAGTAAATAAAAATACCGATAATGTAGAATAAAATATTTTGAGTCAGATAGTTTCTGAAAAAGAACAATATTTACCTGGTACCGTTTCCAATTTCAACTTAACTAGCTTCCCTCCCCCTCGTTCATATTTACCATACAGTGTGTCCCAGAAACTCTGAAGGAGCCTGAAACGAGAGGTTCCTGGGATGATTTCAAGCAACTTCTTACTTCGTCAAAATCTCTAATTCGGCTCTGTTAACAAATTACTGACGAAAAACATTGACCAATCAAAAACCGAAAGTCTGGGACACCCTACATCACAGACAAATAATAACTATCCGATAAAACAGAACGTTCACCTTTCAAAAAATTATTACAAACACTCCTCACTAGACACTTTTTCCTCTAATTTCATTACGTCTTCGCCCATCCTCCTTATTACCCTCAATCGATTACCCTCCTCTCGCGTCTCCACTTTCAACGCACCGAACAATCCAGTTTAACCGCACAACCGTTTCCTTTTTCCCTCCCCCTGTCGCAGCCAGAAAAAAAAAATCTCGACAGGTGGTTGCTCCTCGCCAGAAAACCCGCCTAAAATCCGCTACAATGTATCGCGCCCTTAAATTAAACGCGGAACAACCCCCTAAACACGAGAACTCGTTCGCAGAGGGGCGGTTCCCTTTCCTGGGGAGCTACCTAGGATGTCCCCGTGCGTTTACCCGTATAGAAAAGGAGAAAAAAAAAAAAGCAGAAAGAGGTAACACGAGACCCGTAGAGTGCAGCGCCGCGCTGACAAATGCCTGGTAATAAGCCCGATTGTTCGGTGCCGGGCCAATTTGAGTGGCAGCCTAGCAATTTCGAGTGCGGGAAGCTCCCACCGGAAAAGGCGATCCCGTTCGGTCCTTTTCCCTCCGGCGGAGCTGGCCAGTAGCGCGCAACGTCACAATGAACGTCCTTTCGGCGCAAACACGCGTGGCCCCCTCCGAAAAAGGGTTGCTCGTGCGTGTGTGCTCGATTTTTTCTTAGGTTTCGCCATTCGATGCGCACCCCGTGCACCGTATGTCGTACCACGAACCAGTTCCAAGATATTACAGAGATTCTGAAGGAAACTGAACGAATCTTCGAGATAAAGTAATCTGTAGGAGAGCATTTATTTAAAAAATCAGGATTAACCGTTTGCACTCGAGAGGTGACGCTCGCTCACCACTTGGATTATTGCAGTGTCTCGAATCGCGTATAATATATTAGGTTGGAAACTATGAAACGGGCGTTGCGTCAATTCGTGCGGCACATATGAGTCCGATTTTTTTACTTTATTTATTGCACGCAAATGTTTTAACGCAGCTGTACGATTAGGTCCTAGTTTAGACCCAAGTGATCGACTAGTTGTGTGCGGATCGGATTCGGGGAGAATAGTTATTAGTATAACTTTAATTATTAATTAAAGTTATTAATAATAAAGTTAGTAAAAATTTTAGTTTAGTAAAAATTAAGTTATTAAATTATTAATTTAAGTTATTAACACTAGAACTACCGACGACTAAAGTACACTTATTTCTTCCGGAGAAATGAAAGCAGAAGGTATCTAAAATAATGTATGATGCAACTGGGACAAAAGTTTATCTATATTTTTAACAGAAAATCACGGAAAATCTCCCTAAAGATACCGTAATTAATTCATACAATTTCTGCGAAAAATTACGAACCGGTCATTTTGACCACTTTGGTAGTTCTAGTGTTAATAATATCCCTTGTTATTTTGAGGGTGGGCAAAGATTTATGGCCGGTAGTGTACTTCCACATCATAATCTCATATAAACCACATCAGGATCTCTGCTTCGATTCTCATAGAAACAGAAACAAAAACAGAACCGAGGAACCAAACAGTTTACGAGTACCCAATACACAGCATGCAACCGTCCCGCAAAGAAGTCACACTCCGCACACAGGGACACCCATCGCGAAGTCGGTGTTACAGTTTGTCCACGGCACGAATACTTGTCCCCAGTCAGAATCCTTGTGTGTCCCGCGTATTGCCGACGATCAGTCGAATTGCGATCCCCTCGGCTCCGGCCGGGTCGTATTAGATAATCAGCAAAGAACATCGAAGCGAAGGGCGAGGGAGAGAGACAGAGTCGCCAGAGGGACTTGAAAGGCCCCGACATTCATCATCCATGGACGGAGAGAAGGGATTTTTTTCCCCCATGGTCCGTGGACCGGCTGGTCGATGCCGGACCTGTGCGCAACTTCCCTTTTGAAAATTTCCTCTTTGTCGCTTGTTCCCTTCCGAATCTCTCCCTCTCTCTGCCGTTTCTTCGTACACACCACCGTCCCTCGGCCCTTGTGTACACGCCAGGGTAAACACAATGTCAACGAGCACATTAATGTTACACTACACTCGTCGCCGGTTCTCTCTTTCGTGACGCTCGATCGACCGTCCTGCGAATCTCTCTCCTGCGTGCTCTCGGAAATCGTAGGAAGAACAATTGCGCACTTCGCCGAGAGATCGGCTGCCGGATAGTTTGGCATTGTTCCACCGGCTAGTTTATGGCCCATTTGAGGCGAACAATCAATGGAAACTTGTTTCGTTTTCTTTGCCGGTGTTGGCCGGTGTTGGCCAAGTGTCCCGATGCAAAAGAGCCGATCGTTACGTTGACCGTGACTCGGACGCGTGGAACGCGTCTTCTAGTTCTGGGTTTAATTGGAGCAGGTATTCAGGTTTGGAGGTGAAATGCAGGTTAATTGAGGTAATTGTGGTGTTGAGCGGCGAGGGTGGAGTTAGGAATCGGTGGGATTGTTTGTCAGGAATTTGTCTTTTTGAGTCCTTCAGTTTTATGTATTTTAAATTTCTATCACTCGATTCGTGTTTGCTTGTTATGTAGATATCTAATAGTAAGCGTGTGTACCAAAACTGTCAGCTGCGAGATATCTCGTAGTGCATGCTGCAATTTTAGATTAATTTCAAATGGCCATTTGAGTTAAGAGTTATTAGTGTTTTTTTTTCAATAGAAATTACTGTAAATGCCATTACAATATTATATCGGTAACTTAATATAATTGTATTTTGTAAAATTTTATATATTCTTTAAAATAAAACCTTGGCACCCAGGGCAAGGCGCTCTAAATATGCCTGCCAGTCAATGGGTTAAAGCAGTGGTCGGCTTATTAGCCAAAGAGCCAAATATGAACATTACAACAATTTAAAAAAAAATTGGGAGCCAAATCTGTTTGTTTAGTAAACTTTTATTACACTAAATAAAACCTAGGGTGCCTATAAAAATATTTCAAATATATTTTTTTCTAAAGCCACCGGTACAAAATTATTATCATTATTAAATTGATGAAAATAAAAATAAAAAAAAATCTTAAAAAATACAATTTTATTAATATATGAGCCGTTCGTGCACACATTGATTAACTCCATTTTTTGAAACATCTTAAATTTAAGTGCCTTTCTTAAATTTAAAGCATTTGGTATAGTCATAACTTTTTATTAATATTATTGCGCCCATATTATTTTATTAACATTATTGCGCCTTCCGTGGATATTTACGCCTTCTGGAGCCGCACTTTGCCGACCTTTAACTGGGTTAAAGGAAAGAATAGGATTGATTACTGTTTCTCGGTTTGATTGACTCTTTGCCTTAATCAAAGAGCATTCTCTATACTGTACTAAAATGTATAACTTTAGCTTTAACTACCCAAAAGTTATAAACTCCACAGGGTAACGAATATTAACCGCTTGTCTTACAATCATAAGTCACACTCGTATTGAAAGTAATAATACAAATGCAAGAAAGACACAGTGTGTTTGTAATAAAGTGTAGTTTTAATTTTAACGGTAGTTTCAGTTTATAAGATTGAGAATTACCGAATGTAAATTGTATAGAATATATTAATCTATTGCATTTGACACGCTATTAAAAAGCAATGAATAGTTAATAGCTATCGTTCGCATGTGTGGCTGCTGAAATAATAATAAGGCAAAGGGTTAAAAAATGTTTGGACCAATAATTCATGTAAATCGACTATTTGGTATCAGTACAGTAATATAGTAATAATATTTAATAGTACAGTGACAAGTAAATAGAATTTTTTAACACTAAAACTACCGGCGATTAAAGCAGACTTTTTTATACCAAAGAAATCAAAATGAAAGGTATTTGAAAAAATATCTATAATAAGGGTAACAATTCTTTGCACATATTTTTTACAAAAAATTACGGAAAATCTTCAAAATTACATTATTGTAAATTTATAAAATTTCTATAAGAAATTATGAACGAGTCATTTTGACTGATTTAATAATTCTAGTGTTAAATATAAGTACATAAGTATATATTTTAATTTAAATTTTATTTCTATAGATTACTTTTCTTTTTCTTTTTAATTTTATAGTACTAAACTATACACCGAGGCTTAGTAAAATAAATAAATTAAATAACGCAACAAACAAGTCAACGCACTTGATCTAACACACTTTGTTACAATTATAATTACACAATATCGTGTAGAAACGTAACAATTGATTTCTATGTATATTATAACAGATTCTTGTGCCTAAACGATGTCCAGGTGTTTAGAAAGTATTCTAAAGTACCATAGGTATGCTAATACAGCAACTACCTTCGTCAGTGGTCCCATAATCATAACCCTTCACGTGAAACAAAAAAGAATAGATCGATCAAACGATTTCGAAATTTCAATGTTTAAGATCATTTTTTATGGAAATAGCTGCCCAACTACCCTTAATGCCCGGTAATTTGTGTATACCTATCGGCCCCTACAATTTCAGCCGAGTCCTATTCAAATAGATCGTCCGGATGGCGGCCTCCCCTTCTGAAATAGAGATGCTTCTAACGATTACCGATATTGTAAGCAGCAATAAGTCAAACAATACGTAATGCACCATAGATTGTATTAGCATCATTGTATTTATTTTTGTTCGAATTTAACATATCAAGAATATTATAATAGCATTTTACAGACGCAGAAAATTTATTCTTTCAAGATTAAAAAATGTTTTATTGAGAATACAGTTGTTAAACTTTTTCTAATATTTAATAATATTTGGTAATACATTTAATAATATTTTACAAACATAAAATTTTATTTATTTTCATAATTACTTTAATTGGAGGCAGAAAATCAATGGAATCTTTTCAATTGTAACACGATAAAATTAGGAAGCAAATTTTATAAAATTATACTATAGTTCGTTTGAGTTTCTAATTTATTATTGTTTAATACAAATATATTTATGTATAATTTTATTTTAGTCTTTGTACAATTTATATATTTGTTCTTACATTCGATTAGAAATTAATTATTTTATATTCGAATAGAAATTAATTAGAAAGTAATTCTTATATTGCATTAGGTTATCCCGAAAGTTTCTTTCATTTTTATATATTATATTTCATATATTATATTTCATATATTATTATTTTATATAGGATCTATTTTTCTCCATTACCTTCCTCCGTCTCTCGTTTAACAAAACGGACTGCACATTTATATAAACAACCTAATATTTTAAATAGTTTCATCACTTTTTCCGTTACATGCGTAGAGTAAGAAAAACAAAGCGTTAATAATACAACAAAACTGCAAAATTAAGAATACCTTTCCATGAACACGTCTACCCAAACCTTCGAGCGGTAATGCAATATGGATAAACATATCCTACAATTTAACTTAAAGCGAAACAAAATGTATAAAAATTTCCTTGTAACGGTCCACGCGTGAACCACGAAAGGCATCATTTCTCAATAGCAGGGAAACGAATTCTTTGTATGCAAATCATCCTTCCCGATACCACCCCTCGTTTTATTCCTCAGACGGTCGAAATTCAAAGTAGCCTCTGTCACGTCCTGAAACCGATTCCGCCCCTCGTTTCGTATCATTTATCATAAGCGCTTGCATTTATGTATGGGCGTGACTAGGATAATTCGGCCGAGTCCCAACGTAATGGATATGTAAATCTGTAATTTAATTGCGTCGTTGAATAATAAGTCATTTAGCTGTTACGCGAAAACACGGACCACCGGTAGATGAGACTAAAACGAAGTTTTCGTAATGGAAAGTCTCTCTATTCAGGTGGAAACGTATTCACCGTGCGTACACGGGGGCAGTTTTAATGGAAATGTAACTCTTGCTCAACTTTAATCGAAGATCTTACGTATTCGCATAAATATGAGCCTGGCAAAACTTTGAACCCTGCTTGTGGGGTTGAAATTTTCTGAGCAGCTTACCCCGCTAAGTAACTCGACTAATAACCGAGGAGATTCGCCGTGGCTTATAAATATTTTCATGAAATCGATTAGCGATACATCGTCATGGAATCGTTCTCGTCGGAATACTCAGATGTCGTCGCTGAGGGAAAATGTTTTAAGCCCCGAGGACTCTTTACCGGTTCAAAGCAGCCCGTAATTAACTTTGGTACTTTTAAGCTCTTCTCTGTTACAAATGATGTTAAGAGAGGAGGCACTTTTTGTCCGCTTGCTCTGTTTGCAGTTGTAGAGTCGGATGGGCGATATCGTGGCTGTTAGAGCTAGAACTACCAAAGTGGTCGAAACGATCGATTCGTAATTTCTCGTAGAAATTATGTTGTTTTACGATCGGTACATTTTGAGCGATTTTTTGTGATTTATTTTAATATACTTTTTTTGTTACTTTACCGATTTCCTTTGATTTCGGAAGAATAGGTTCGTACGCTTTGATCATCAGAATGGATATTTCAATCTTTTATGGTAAGTCTTTTCTGGTAGTAAGATATAAATTTCAAGTTACACGATTAATAAGAAAATTGGAAGCTATATTTTTATTAATGAAAGTCGAATAATATTGAAACCGTTTCAATATTTTTTCTTTTTTTCTTTTTTATTGCTAAGCCATGAAACGCACTAAATAAGTATTAGGTTGGTGAATATGTTCGTGCGATTTTTAGCGATAATTGTCTTTCAGCGCTCTGATATGCAACTAACTTTAATTCAAATCTTAAAAAGACAAGGTGATTTAGAAGTTTAAATAGACGATATTGAATGAAAGTATTTTGTTTTGTAATTAAAAAAATCGTTTTTTATTTACATGTTAGAACCCGTACAAACTTTTGGCTAACTTAAATGATGTTACGATATGTAAAAGCATGGTCAATACAAGAAGCTAAAAAATAAAATATTCCGGGTATTTAACACTAGAATTACCGACGATTTAAGTATACCTATTTCTACCAAAGAATTAAAAATAATAATACTTGAAAAAAAATATAAAATCAAAGGAAAGTCAATTTTTATTCATACGCGTTACAGAAAAACACAAAGAATTCTTATTCTCTAGAATTTTATATGAAAAATTGCACACAAGTCATTGTAATCGCTTTGACAATTCTAGTGTTAAATTAGAGGTAAAAATGTATTAAGAAAAAGCATTGATCAAATTTATTTATTAAATTCATCTTGAGAATAAATGAAAGAGCCTGTATAATAAACGAATTACATGCTCGAACGCTTCCAACGAATCGCAGTAACAAATAATACAAAGTTGTAATTAAATTACAAAGCTTCCAAATATGATTATTTAATATTTATAAGCGAAACACGACATGTAATTACAAAATAGGTTTAATTATTCAATTGAATGAAACCAATGTTTGCTGCCACGAAAATGGCAGTCAATTGCCACGTAATTAATACAAAACGCTCAACTTATGTAACAAATAATAATTTTAATGCCCGATAAAACAAATTCGCTACGATGACCGCACTGTATTTCACAATGTCCACCAAAACGCTATACAATTTTAATCTCCCTCGAATTCCACATTAATAGCCATAACAATAGCTCAGAAAGGTGTCGCGAATAACTCGCGTGTCCCGTTCCAGTGCAGTTTTTCCAGCTGCTGGGCGACGGAAATACATCCGCCAGCGCAGTGCATTATAAAAGCGAGAAACGCTGCGTCGCGAACGGCACATAAATGTCGTTTAGCGAGAAGTTACAAAGATTACTGTCGTGAAAAAGGAGACCGGTGCAGGTTCCTCTATTTTTTCGGTTTTGCCCGAGAAAAAGACCGTTCCGGGGTATCCGTCGACGTCGCCAGCGAATGATATAATACCAGAAAAGGCACGTGACTCACGTGCGAAATTCTGAGGAAACGGATGGAGATGCGTGATACGGTGGCCCCCGTGGCTCGAGCTTCCTGCACGTTTTACGTTTCCGTGCGTGTTCGCGCATGAAATAGGCCAGAAAACGGCCGGCCGTACTGTTTGCAGTGTCGCTCCAGCTTCCCGAAATCACGGCTGGCCGACACGCTTCCACAAAAATAGGGAACAACGACCTGCCGTGGCTGGCGAGCAGACGTCGATCTCGAAAAAATCTTGTTGGGGATTAAAATTCCTTTACGTCAGGGATGAGCAACCCGCGGCTCGTGGGCCGCATGCGGCCTTCGAAGATTTGGCAAAGAAGCAATGAGAAATTTCTTATTAAATGATCTTTTTCCACGTGTATCTTTCGCGGTTTTTTAAATAGTATTTCTATTGTAAGGAAGGCTGACGGGCGAGAAGAAATTAGAAACAAGCTATTGGGAAATAATACTCCCTCCGTTCGGAAAAATGTATACATTTCGCGATTTTTGTTGTCCGGAAATATAGTATACATTTGCAAAAGAAATACAATAAAAGTAAACATTAACACGACAAGTATATTATATTAACTTTTTTAGAAAAACTATAATTAGAAAAGAATAATTTTGTTACAATACTCCATAAATTTAATTAAAATATGATTTGGATTTATTGTACGCTTCTTTGGAACGTAAATATTTTCCAGCTAGTCACCGTGTTTTAACTTCTTCTCTTTCACGTGCTGTAATCATTTTTCTAAGATACCATCACATTGTTCCGTGGTCGATTGTTTATATTTGGAATCTCTTCTTTTTAAGTTTATCAATTCTTCTCCGGAATTTTCCCTATTGATTTTGCAGCGGTACCAATTTTATTTATCATAAAAAAAACTGATCTTTGATCGTTAAGTTTTAAACCAAGAAGAACGTGACACGTGTCAATTATATAATGAATTATATAATGAATTATTTTAATCCTGGGCTTTTCCTAGGAGGTGTCCTAGGAAAAGAAAAGGAGTGTCGTCTTAAGTGGACGCACTTGGCCGATTCTCTATCGCACGGCCCTCGCAAAATATACGACTCTTCTCTGTTGCTTACACTATCGATGAGCGTTTTATTTCTGTAATTTGTTAGACTAGGTTTATTTTGCTAATAAAGAGATAATTTGAGATTATCGTAAGTTTCTTACGTGCCGCCCGCACATTTTTAAATTTGTAGCTGGCTCGTTGTACAAAAAGGTTGCTCATCCTTGCTTTACGCCCTGAATTGGTTGAATTCAGGTTGGGCGAAAAATAATCCCTTGAAGTCGCTTCTGTTGAAGGAAATTGGAGCGTTTTGGTACGTTTATACTGGAAATGGAGCGCGCAAAGAATTTTTAAATTAAACGAGGAAATTATGCGTGTATAGTTCGGAAGTAAAAATGGAAAATATAGTTCTTAAAGTTGGGCTCTTCGGGGGTATTTGTACTATTTATTATTAGTATTTTTTTTTTTTTTTTCTTCGTTCTTCCGTTCAAATTTTAATTGCTGTTTTATACACTTTTCACGTGATACATTTTTACAAATGAAGATTTAAGGGTGTACAATTTTTGTAACTAATAATTGTTACATTTTGGTAATTGAACGTTTCTAAAGCTACTCCCGTGTAAAATTGGTTTATTTCTTCCCACTGAACGGATTGCCAAAGTTCAACCATTCAATTTAGAAGCATCCTTTGTAGCTGCCCTGTTTGCATTAATTTGTTATATGGGTCACAAATATTTCACTTTCAGCGTATGTTTCCTGAATTCCAGGATAGTACCATTATCGACGGTACCGCATTGAAATTGCAAATATGGTTTACATATGTGTAGACAAACAAATTTGTCGCGCGCTAAATATACAAATTATAGAATTTCAAATTGGCGGTTGACACAGCCATCAGCGAATATTATACACACGTTCTATACAGGTATTTATTTTTCTGTTACTAACGCAATTATACATTTATGTCGAAAGTTTCCAGAAACGACGTTTTTCACGATAGTTTTCAAATTCGTTCCACGTACACCACTTTGTTCCCTTTTGCTTACAAGATTCTGGCCCTGCTGTTCCCTTCTTTATATTAAACCGCCATTTTGTATCTTTTCTATATTACATTCGGTCTGTCATTTATTATTTTATGTATGTGACAGGAATTCTAATCTCTTTATCTTATACACATTATTTTATTTCTCCAAATATTATCTCTCTGCCAAAATCTACAACATTTACGATCGCGCGACCCTTATTTAAGATTATTCGAAGATTTCAAAGGTTATGTCAAGAACAATTATGACCATTTAATTACACAAAGTTATAATTTAAATTTATCATCCACGTACATCTAAATATACAATACAATGATCGGATAAATATTCTTGTACCACAGCGATGCTCTTTCAAAAAAAAAAAAAAGAAAGGAATAAATTTTATTTTTTCGCTCGCAGTTGAAGATTTTTAAAACGAGGTCTTCAAAAACCGTGGAAACTTCTGCAACGACACAATTTTTTTTCTTGTTTATTCCACGCAGAACAGCTGTTCGTCCTCCTACAAAATTCCCCGCATCAATTTCTCCGTTCACGATGTAGCAGCATCGATAGAACCCATTTCCTGATTTGCAAGAATTTTACCTTCGACCCGTCTCTCCCATCAACCCGAGAAAACAAGAACAAAAGGAACACAAATTCTCAGAAATTCAGCAGGCTAAAAACCCAGCTACCGTGGCACGTTAAACAACTCCCTCCTCTCTCGTTCGTCATTCGAATCATTCACAACCCAGCAATTCCAGCAACCGCTCCAATTCACCCATTCCCATCTGCGTACTGTCTCACTGCCGTCAACCCTTTCCTCTCTGTTTATCGTACCTCGATGTACCCCAAGAAACATGTATGCATAACGTGTTCCTCGAAACGAAACAATACGCACAATCACGGGACCCAAGGAAGTTGGAAAGAAGCGGTCCAAGAAAGAAGAAGAAGAAGCAAGAAGAAAGAAAATCTGATCGGTCGATTCGAAACGTATCGGCGACGATAAAAGCGTAGAAGGAACGAGACACACGGACGTGAACACGCCTGTGAATCCGTAACGTGGGTGAGGGTATTAGCATAATTCAGGTTGAGCCACGCTCGACATTCCTTGGGCGAGGAAGCTGGACGTCAGATGGCCGGCCTATGAAGAAGCCGGCAGCGAAGGGATCTCCCGTCGTCGGGGCGAGTTTCTCGCGTCGAGATTAGCATCGGCGTCCGTAAACGCCAGAAAATAAGCCAAGACCCCTCCCGCGCATTGTCGGCCGCCGAAAATTTATTCCAATCCTTTGTTCTCGGACGCCCGTTAGTTATCATTAGTACGCGGCTCGCTCCGAGCACTTGTCAGCCCGCGGCGCGGGAATGTACCTGAGAGCGAGCGCGTCGGAACGGAGCACGAGTCGTAAAGAAGCGTACGATTTTCTGCTTCCAAGTATTTATTAGCACACCGATGCACCGCGCGCGCGAGCGACCGAGCGTGCACAGATTCTTTGCGCGGCTCGATTGTAGGTTCGGTTTCATTTTGGAGAACTTTGATGGGATGCGTATGGTATGAAACAGGGTGAAATAGAGTTGTAGGGTAATTGTGGTTTTAGGGATTTGAGTACGTAGGGGAGAATTGCTGAAATCCTGCCACTTAACCCGTGGCGAGCAAGCTGGGTCGTTTATGTCCGACCGAAAATTTCACTCTTGAATCGGTTGGAAGGGAAGGGTGGGAGAACGCTGGCTCTGTTCCCCGAAAGAACGATTGTACATCGAAGTGGAGACTTCAACGGGGATTCGAGAATTTTTTCTGATTTTTTGAAACGTTAGAACGGTAGAAAAAAATTGGCGGGGATACAAACGAGCTAACTTATTCGCGGCGGGTGTGAAAAATGTGTTTCCTCGCCGTGGGTGGGTTAAACGGTACGATTTTAGCAATTCTTCTCTACATACTCCTAATTTCTAAATTACAATTATCCTACAACTATGTTTTACCTTATTTCGTACTGCATACTGGAGACTTCAACGGGGATTCGAGAATTTTTTCTGATTTTTTGAAACGTTAGAACGGTAGAAAAAAATTGGC
>SMSQ01026223.1:109746-153846 GCA_019453375.1 Ctenoplectra terminalis
AAAAAAAAAAAAAAAAAAAAAAAGAGAAAAATGGGGGATAGGGAAAAAGCGGTGACATTGTTATACCTGGCACAGGGTATCTCGACAAAGCTGCCTTCAAAAATTTTCATTTCGCACCGTTGCGCACAGGAGAACGTTCGCGATTCTGGGTCAACTCCCCCTCGTCGTGTAATCCCTATAGCAGCGGCGAATGCCTGGCCGTGTGAAACGTGCCTAATCGCGAGATCGGCTCAACCCTTTCGCCTCGATGAAAACCGCCTGGCCACCTGCCCAGGATTACGCGTAGGTATTGTTCGACGTCGAGTCTCTCGAAGAAGACCTGGCCTAGGTTCTGTAATCTGGACCGCAACGTTATTTTTACATTAGGTCGATTTTATTCTTCGCGCGTGTTTTAATAGTATAGGTAGTGTGGTATTATTTCGTTCATCCGGTTGTTGCGATGAAATTTAAGCGAAGGGGTTGGTTAAACGGGGTTGGTATTGGTAATTTATGCCCGACAGGGAAATTACGTAGCGAGTAATTAAGCCTGTTGATGTACAATGGATACTGGAAATTGTTATTTGATTGAGAAGTAATAGGATGTTTTATATCTTTTAATATCTTACTGTTATTTTCAACTGATTTTCACGAGTTACTATCTTCGAGTTGGTATTGTTAGAACACGAAGGAATTATTAGGAAATATTGGGATAATAACGAAATATTAGGAATAATGGTTAATGTTATGTGGACAACGAAAATGTTCACGGTTAGATCTTTATTCCGAAATCGTGGATCGAAAATTTTTCAAATAACCGGGATCCGGAGAGGTTTCGCGACATGTTTACTGGAAAGTAACAAATTATTAATGGAAATATAGAAATGGGTACCATTTCCGGTTGTCCACGTAAGGGTTAATAGCAAAACTTACAATAATTTCATCCACTAAATTAGTTATATATTATAAAAAATAAAGAACTAAAAATGTAAGATAAATTAATTTTCCATGTACCACAAAGAATTAAAATTCAAACAAAACCTACGGTAATTCTACTTTCAAATATAATAGCAAGAGAAAAACATGTAAAAAAACCATTTTTCTTAATTTTTGAATTACAAGAGAGTTGACAAAAGGAGCAACCTTAAGTACAAAGATATACACTCCCGGCAATAAGTCATCGAACGCTTAATATATTTAGAGTAAAGAAAACTTTATGTTATTGTAATAAAATGAATCTGCCACTCTCTGATCGTTTACGTTACAGAGAACCTTAATTTATGTTGTCTTTTTAAGATTTTACCGAGAGTCTACTTTAATAACAATTTTGTTAAAAACTTACAAGTGTCCAGTGACTTATGGACAGGTAGCAAAGTTAAAGACAGTAATTTTAAGCTTTAAAATTGCTCTTTTGTAAAGGAAAGAAAAAAAACAGAGAACCTCACAGATTTTTATCCTGTGGTCTTCAAATGAAAGATTAAAAAATCCATAGAGAGTACATAGAAGAATAAGAATTCTGTTCCGCTGATCCATCGAATAATCTTAATTAACGTGTATCCTTCCCTTGCTTGTTACAGGGTGTTTGTTAGATAATTCGGCGCCGCGGGGCCCGCCCGATGTGCCACCACGTAATCCTACAATGAGTCGCATCAACGGAAGATTGCCAGGAAGTCACGCAGCTAGCGATCACGAGCGTGATCCTGACCTCCAGCCGTCCTGTCTCGTACGCACCTCATCCGGCGGCTTCTACAGTATACCAAGTAAGTTTCCGGGGTTGTTCGAGCACTGGTTTGAGGGTGGAAAGGGGTTACAACGAAAACGTGTAAAAGGAATTCACCTCTTAAAGATTGTCTCTGCTGGATCAGCTCGACGCTGTTCGATGGCTGTTTAACCCTTTTGATACGGAGACCTTGCTTGCGATCTCTCAATACGGACGTGTATTATTATAATTTATAACCAGACTACGAATTTTTAGGTAAATTCATATTTTCATAACTAAAAAAGATAATTAGACAGGCAATTGTTTTATTCCCGCAATTATATTTTGGATTTATTTAGGGTAATACAATCAGTATTAATATCTTAAAGTAAAACAAATAAATCGGTTTATTATTATTCTCATACTGACAATTGTCGCAAAATCTTTAATCTTAAAAATAATTAACAGTTTAAAAACAGTATTACATAGAGTATTTTTTATTACAATGTGATCCTCAACCCATTTTAAATAATGTACTATCAGAGAAAAAAGAAAGAAGAAATTGCAATATACAGGGTGTCCCACAAGGTCGGTAAGTCCCTTTAAGGTATGATTCCTGAGTTGATTTCAAGCAACTCTTTCCTTTACGAAAATGTCGAATTTAACTCCGTTAACGAGTTATTAACGAAAAACACTGATCAATCATAAAGCGAGTAAGACGGCTGGCCGCCAGCAGAAGCGTTGATTTCACGCCGTGCTCGTGCCTCGATGAACAAGTCAGGATGTATCGAAGCAACTGTGAACGAGTGTTAAAACTCGATGTATTTGTTCTCCACGAATATTTATTTATTTATTTGACATAACTTTTATTCAATACTCGTCAACAGTTGCTCCGATACATTCTGACTTGCTCGTCAAAGCACAAGCGCGGCACAGAGTCAACGCTTCTATTGGCACTCAGCCGCTATACGCGCTCTGTGATTGGCCAGCGTTTTTTGTTAATAACTCGTTAACAAAGTCGAGCTTGACATTTTCGCAAAGGAAAAAGTTGCTTGAAATGATCTCAGGAATCATCCCTTAACCCCTTGCCTTATGATTTCTTTCAGCATTCATATAGGTTAGTAATTGCTATTCACTGGTTTAACACTTTGTCCAAAGAAATATATTGAAATATTATATAATTTATATTTGCTAGTCCTCAATCTTTCAAATTGAAATTGCAGTTAATATTAAGATAAAAGTCTTTACTAGAAATATGGTGTGTTTCTATTGTATTCGAACCATAATCTGCGCCACGAGTAAGACTCGTGATTGTAAGGCAAAGTGTTAAAGAGACATAAGTATTTGACCACCATTAGTTTATCGAAAATATACAAAATATATTTTAACGCTAAACCTACCAAAGCGGTCAAATGACCGTTTCGTAATTTCTTGTCCAAATTTTATAAATTATTAACGGTGCACTTTTGAATATTTTTTTTGTGATTTTCCGTAAAACATATGGTCAAAGATTTCTTTCTGTAGCATTGTGTATTTTTCCAAGTATCTATTATTGTAATTTCTTTGATACAAGCAGGTATAGTTTAATCGTCGGTAGGTTTAGTGTTAAATAAGGTATATCAACATAATTTTTATCACAGTATTTCTCTGTAACACTCTTAGAAAGATCGTATAAATCTATATTCATTCTACTTAGGGGTATTTACATTGTAATCATGATATCAACTTTATNTGTATTCGAACCATAATCTGCGCCACGAGTAAGACTCGTGATTGTAAGGCAAAGTGTTAAAGAGACATAAGTATTTGACCACCATTAGTTTATCGAAAATATACAAAATATATTTTAACGCTAAACCTACCAAAGCGGTCAAATGACCGTTTCGTAATTTCTTGTCCAAATTTTATAAATTATTAACGGTGCACTTTTGAATATTTTTTTTGTGATTTTCCGTAAAACATATGGTCAAAGATTTCTTTCTGTAGCATTGTGTATTTTTCCAAGTATCTATTATTGTAATTTCTTTGATACAAGCAGGTATAGTTTAATCGTCGGTAGGTTTAGTGTTAAATAAGGTATATCAACATAATTTTTATCACAGTATTTCTCTGTAACACTCTTAGAAAGATCGTATAAATTTATATTCATTCTACTTAGGGGTATTTACATTGTAATCATGATATCAACTTCATATATATATGAGGGAACAAAGAAAGCACCCGTGAGTGCGTAGACGGGAGGATTCGCTTTTATCTCGCTCTATGATTTATCAGTGTTTTTCGTTAATAACTCGTTAACAGAGCCGAATTCGACATTTTCGCAAAGAAAAAAGTTGCTTGAAATCGTCTCAGGAATCATCCCTTTCCGGGTCCTTCGCTTTGTTTAGGACATTCTGTATACATATACCAAACAGATTTCTTATCCGTTACTTCGTCTGAAACGGTCGATCTTCCACTCCAGATATTTGTTTCTCAAACACTTTTAACCGATAGCGTCCTGGGAAAACTTTTCGAGATCCTAGAAAAATGTCGATCGGTGCAAAGTTCACGTCCGTTTATCTAGAGATCGATTATTTACCGTCGAAACAGGGATCGGATACAAACATTTTCAAGAATACGAGCGAATGGACAAACCGTGACTTTTAACGTTTGACGAGCGAAAGTGAAAGCGAAAGGAAAAACGATTCCTGGAAGGAAAGTCGCTGGCGTCCGGTGGAGGTGTGTCCGTCGATAACGCGGACAGCGTTTCATCAAGGACCGTAATAAGAAGGCTTAGCCAAGAAGGGGGGAAGTGACTGACGTCTCTGACGAGGGTAGTACACGGTGTAATCAGTGGTAACCAATGGTGAGCGTGGGTGCGATAATTTTCTGAGATCGAGTCTCCTCTTTGCTGCTATCTTATCGGCCAGCCAGGACTCTGGAGTGGCTTCAGAAAAAATTCTACCGCATCTATGAACGTTCCAAAGCTTTCGTTAAGGATTTGCGTCGATTATTTATCGAAGTGTTCGGGGTAAAAGTGTCCTTTCAGTTTATCTTCGTGAAACAAGCGGGCTCTGTTTTCTGGAAGTTGAGACATTGGTAATTCTGGGATTTATAGTGGGCTTTGAAGAGATTGTTTTGTGTAGAAAATTTTAAAAATTGAATTTTTTCCTCTTGCATTTACAACTTTTAGTATAGGTAGCCCTCTTACAATACGGCATCTTGTAGCACAGTTTCGCTATAACACGATTCATAAATTGCAGGAACGCTCCTACAACACGGCATCCTATAACACGGTTTCTCTCTAACACGATAAGAAAATTGCAGAAACCTTTGTACAACACTGCGCTTCTATAGCCGCGGCGAGGCTTGCCGTCTTAAAGATACAGTTTTGCAGAAAGTGTTTCTTTTTATCTCCGTGGCCTGAAAACTAAAGTGTCACACGCTTGTACATACATTTATATTTTTAATGAAAATTAAGTTATTTATGTAGAATTTAAAAAAATATTTGTTTTTAATAAGTTTTCGGAACGTAATCCCCCTTTTTGTACCGGCTCTGGGTCTCATACAACATGATTTCACAAAACACGGCATTTTCTAGGAATCAATCTACCGTTTTATAGGAGGGTTGCCTGTATCAGGTTGTCCCGAAAGTTTCTTTCGTTTTGTTAGCGAGTTATGGATGCATGATATTTTATGTGTCACAGTATATTATTATTTTATACAGGATTCATATTGCTCTATTTTTTTCCTCCATCGTTCGTTTAACAAATACGGCTGAATGTTTGTTTAACACTGCTAGACGAAACCACTGCGCGAAGGTAACGGAAGGAATTTTCGGGACAACCTAACATTTTTAAGTTCAACCTTCCGCGAACAGTACAGGGCTTAAATTAACCCCAGCGGTTTTAAAACGGCTGTGTTTTTTTTCAAAGAAAAGTTTTCAGATATATCGATTTGTTGACTTTTAAAAGATTTACAAAATAAATGTTGCATTTGGATCTGATTCTATTATAAAATCGATGAAACACGATTTTAAAGTGTGTTTTTACTAAAATTATATATTTGTAGATGAATAATGATTCAGGGTGTAACTTTTATTCACCCGGTTCGCGGAGGATTAACCCTTTGCACTGGTAAACTTTTTTTAAGTTTCAAAGGACTATTGCGAAAACTTCAAGTGTTCCTTTGGAAAGAAAAACAGAAGATTATCAATGTTTACGATTTCTTATTTATTCGATTAATTTACTTTTATTTTAAAATAAAAGAAGCATTAGAATCGATGAGAATATACAATTGNTTTTTCCTCCATCGTTCGTTTAACAAATACGGCTGAATGTTTGTTTAAACACTGCTAGACGAAACCACTGCGCGAAGGTAACGGAAGGAATTTTCGGGACAACCTAATATTTTTAAGTTCAACCTTCCGCGAACCGTACAGGGCTTAAATTAACCCCAGCGGTTTTAAAACGGCTGTGTTTTTTTTCAANGTGTTTCTTTTTATCTCCGTGGCCTGAAAACTAAAGTGTCACACGCTTGTACATACATTTATATTTTTAATGAAAATTAAGTTATTTATGTAGAATTTAAAAAAATATTTGTTTTTAATAAGTTTTCGGAACGTAATCCCCCTTTTTGTACCGGCTCTGGGTCTCATACAACATGATTTCACAAAACACGGCATTTTCTAGGAATCAATCTACCGTTTTATAGGAGGGTTGCCTGTATCAGGTTGTCCCGAAAGTTTCTTTCGTTTTGTTAGCGAGTTATGGATGCATGATATTTTATGTGTCACAGTATATTATTATTTTATACAGGATTCATATTGCTCTATTTTTTTCCTCCATCGTTCGTTTAACAAATACGGCTGAATGTTTGTTTAACACTGCTAGACGAAACCACTGCGCGAAGGTAACGGAAGGAATTTTCGGGACAACCTAACATTTTTAAGTTCAACCTTCCGCGAACAGTACAGGGCTTAAATTAACCCCAGCGGTTTTAAAACGGCTGTGTTTTTTTTCAAAGAAAAGTTTTCAGATATATCGATTTGTTGACTTTTAAAAGATTTACAAAATAAATGTTGCATTTGGATCTGATTCTATTATAAAATCGATGAAACACGATTTTAAAGTGTGTTTTTACTAAAATTATATATTTGTAGATGAATAATGATTCAGGGTGTAACTTTTATTCACCCGGTTCGCGGAGGATTAACCCTTTGCACTGGTAAACTTTTTTTAAGTTTCAAAGGACTATTGCGAAAACTTCAAGTGTTCCTTTGGAAAGAAAAACAGAAGATTATCAATGTTTACGATTTCTTATTTATTCGATTAATTTACTTTTATTTTAAAATAAAAGAAGCATTAGAATCGATGAGAATATACAATTGAATTAAAAATATAATCTCTGAAGAAAATTATCCGTGTCGCCATAGCGGCGCCACTGAAGTGCAAAGGGTTAATATAGTTAAAAGTATTTTTTACGAATCAGTTAAGAATTCGTTTCTTTAGTTGTCTCAAAAATTAACCAATATACAACAGATTATCCATATCCATAAATATTAGATACTTTTGTATAAAAAAGTATGCATAAATCAGTGTTCAACATTTTGGATCGATAGCTCATGATTTATAGTCGACTTTTTATCCAAAGAATTCCGAACATCAGCATAAACAACCCCCTTGAGTAACCTTTATTCCAACACCGGTTTAAAATAACCATTTCTTATTCCTTCACGCTCATCTAAAGGATATCGCACTTCTCTGGGAACGGTGTATCGGTCATAAAATTTTAAAAGCCACCTTACCTTCTTTTAGCGAAACAGGGCGAGCGCCTTAATCTTGGAGCTTATTTTTACTAGAAACCGGTCGTTCGCTTACAATAACCTTCCATCGAACGCAAAAGATGATAACCGAAAAACTACCCTAAGGGACGCACTGGTAACGGTGCCTCTCGAAGACCCACCGGCTCAGGACACTTGAATTTACCAGAAACGATAACCCGTAAAATGCCGCGTCTGGATGAGCCAAGCGTGCCAGGAGTGAATGCACTCGAGAAAAGAAAAGCGCACCGTGAAACAGGGTTTTCGAGACGCTTTAGCAGCAACGGGTATCGGCTGTAGGGAAAACAACGGTGAAACCCAAGCTTCTTGACGTTTCGAGTGTGCCGTTGGAAAAACGATCGGTACAAGTGCTTCGAAGATGCGCCATGAACAAGTTCTTTTCTTCGGTTTCTTACCAAAGTAGAGAACTCGAAATTTTCCACGGTTCGAGCTTGTCGAAGCGCCAGAAACGGATTCTTGCCATCTGTATACTTAACGCTCCTTTTTACGCGGAACCTTGGTGGCACTTCAAAGCCATGGCGTTTTCGAAAGCGTGGGACGGTTCGAACAGTGATTTATGATCTCTCGACTTATTGACCCTTGGTTATGACACTGGCTGACGCTTATGACCTTCCACAGAATACTTGAGACTCCGCCTAAGGTCGGTCTTTGCGACTCTTCCTTTTTGCTTCTCTAGTCTGGTCATCGACACTGCCACCAATCTTTTCTAACCTTTTGTTGCCTCTCGCGTAGCGTCGATAATACACTTCTGGGTTCTTCGAATCTGTCGTGGGGGTGGTTTGCAAAATTCTATGCCCATTCATCTCTTCTAACGGTTAGCTGGTGAATCGTGTACAACCGGTGTGCTTTGTGTATGGACTGCGTACAGAATGTGTGGCGGTTTGAAAGAGATACGCGTGTATCGATGGTCTTTATCTGATTTTTTTAAGGGCGGATAAAAAATTATTTGTGTCGATGGCATTCCGTTTGGACAGTTTTGTAATAAGGATTTTGAAATTCGTATTTCGTGGTAATTTAGCAAACCAAGTGTAGTTGTTAGTCATTGCTGGAATCTATATTGTGAAGACGAGTAATTCAAGGATAGTCAGGTGATTTATTATCTTCTCGTAACATTTTGCAATTAAGTAAAATGTGTAAAAAGAAAATGGCTTTATGATATTTTTGAGTATAGTATGGATTTTAATTTGTGCAAGGTATAATGACTTCGTAAAAATGTTGTTTTAAATCATGGAGCATAGGGTTTAACCAATTAACTGTGTTCGATGTGTACACATGTCAATCCAAATGGATATTGCGGTACGGTTGATGTACACGTCGTGCAAAATAAAAAATTACCATTCGATGTAGGAACTTAAAATTTTAGTAAGATGTAATACAGATGTCATTTAGTGGTATGTTACTGCTATGAATTTAAAAAACAAAATTAGGTTAAATTCTTTGGTACAGAGATTATTCCCTGTACAATGTATTACTTTTCACAAAATGAGTTGATTATTTTCCCCAATGCGTCAGGTATTCCGCATATTGTTTTGTGTACTTTACTGTACACATCAGATATTCCCTGATAAGAATTATGTTGAGACGTGTGGGCAAAAATGTGTAATGTGAAAGACAACAACTTTCAGATAATGCCCACTTCCCACGCAGACTTAACGGCCCGTGAATATTTGGAAAAAACGAACAGATTAATAACAAATTACAATAATATAAATAAGATACGCCAACTATGAAGGCCCTTAGTAATCTCTGATTTATTGCAACAACACGACATTTATAAGATTCAAAAAAAGTTTCGCTTACATTTTTTACCTATTTCCTCTATTATCACCGGAATAAAGTAAAAAATAAAGTGATATAAAAATTAGCTAAAAAAATGGTTCCCAAATTTTGTTTCTTTAACCCCTTGGCTTACGATTTCTTCGATTTTCGTACATATCAGCGATAGTTATTCGCGTCTTTGACAATCTCTCAAACGCAAAGTATCGAAATATTACACGTATTTTGTATTTGCTAATTTTCAATATTGTAAATTTAAATTACAGTTAAAGCTAGAATTGAACGTTATCATAAATATTGTGTCCTTTTATTGTATTTTATCCAAAATCGGCGCCACGAATGTGACTCGTGGTTATAGGGCAAAGGGTTAATTCCTGTTCATGAATTTCATTATCTTTTGGCGATTTTTAAGTTTTCAATAACAGTATCTTTTCCAATCACGAACGATTAATTTTTCGTCCAATAAAAACGTAATCCTTATCGTTTTACTTCGATCTTTTCGAAAAATTTATTACGAGACCATCCGTACCGCGTTCGACGCGTATACTCGTCATCCTTTCATTTTAATTACGCACTCCGTGACGAATTTTAAAAAATAAATTCCCCAGCTAACTGGTTAAACTACTAATACAGTCGTCAATTCATTCCACCCATACGTTCTACAAAAATAACCTGATCCACGCATCCTTGCTTTTTATAATTCTATCATTCTTATAAAAAAAAAGAAAAAAAAAATCTCTCTTATGTACCCTATAACCAATCTAACCTCACAAAGGATCCTGAAAATGAACACATCGATGGTCTTCCGTTTGAAACCGCAAGATCCTATCTCCCCCGGTGATTTTTAATGGAAACTGGTAAAAGGATCGAACTCGAATGCTCTTCGGGGCCCTTTGTCTTGCCGTGACGAGAGAATTCGCTGGTTCACCCTTCACCCTGCGCTACGTGTACCTCGTGAACACGAAATCGGAGCGTGGGAAGACGAAGGTCCGCAAAAGCAGACCCCATGCCGCTAATTGCAGGTGTTGCCGGTCGTTCGGCCCCGAAATCCGATGATTATGGCATTTAGGCAGATATCCGTGATTACACCGATTCTGGGCTTCCCCACTGGTCGTTCCTTTTGCTTTTCTTTTTCACGGTTATCGGCCGCACGAGAACAACGTCTAATACGAGGAACCGAACCGAAAAGGGATGCAGGTTGGCGTGTTGGAATTGCTTTTAATGACCGACTAGACGGATATTATTTCGTTTCAGACACTTCTTGGTGTTTCGGAGGGACTTACGCGTAAACAGTCAACAATTATACTTACAGAGATTTTTGTTTCGCGAAAATGTAGGCGAATTGAGTTAATTTGTTAACTCTTTGAATCACGGTAGGGTTGAAAAAGTGTCTCACTTTTTTAATACTTAAAACTTGGCACTCGACTTGGCTACAGCGCCATGGGGACCACCGGCGACGCGACCAATAGTAAAATACATAATTAGAGTAAATATCGATACTGATAAATTTTCAAATAATACCACTGTTACTATAATGGTTTGGAAAAATTAATGCCATGCGGAACGTGCAAATATAATTTTATTAATATACGGAAAATATACGTATTATTTTTTTCAACATAATACACATCGCATAATAAGAAATTCACCAAATGGCGCCATGGGCAAAAAACATAAAATGCGCGCGGCAGTCAGCGTGTTAAATATTAGGTTGGAAACTATGAAACGGGCGTTGCGTCCATTCGTACGGCACATTTTTCCAATTTTTTGACTTTACGCGCGTCTATAGCAGTCAAAGGGTTAATAAAATAATAAATGGGGTTTTCTTAAAAATAGCATTATTAGGCGTCCGTATCGCAAGCCCGGTCGTCTCAACACCTACAGTGGCAGAACGATGGATCGAACACGACCTCGACAAATAGACCGCGTTCCAAGTTATGTATTAGGTTGGAAACTATGAAACGGGCGTTTTTTGTTTAGTCTGTGTTCAGCTATGTTCAATTTTTTTACTTTATTTATTGCGCGCAAATGTTTTAACACAGCTGTACGACTAGTTGCTAGTTTAGACCCAAGTGTTCGACTAGTTGTGCGTGGATCGGATTCCACAGTCGTTCTTAATTCCTCGTTATCAATATGGGCCGGTGATCTTTCTCCAGGCTCATTCACGATACTCAAATTGCCGGAACGAAATTTTTCGAACCAATATCGAGCATTTTTTTCATCGGTCGATCCATCTCCGAATGCCTGATTAATATTTCTCGAAGCTTGAGCCGCGGTATGATTTAATTTAAACTCGTACAACAAGAGTAGATGTAAATCGCGTTTTGTTTCCATCTGATTTAGGATAAAAATAAAATAAAAATGGGATACAAAGACGAAAAAATTTTACAAAATGAGTAAGAGGAATAGCTTTGAGCTTTATAAATAAAAATATCGAGCGCGCGTTACAATGTATCTCTCTCAGTCGCAGCTGAACACAGACTAAACAAAAAACGCCAGTTTCATAGTTTCCAACCTAATATGTGAGACATAAATAATCTCTAACTAGAACGGATCGAAGCGAATCGGATAATTTTCTTTTGAAAGGGAGAAAATAATAGTCAGAATTTAGAAGGTTAACTTTGTATTATAAAATCGTAATTAACCCTTTGACTGCGGAGCAACTTTAGGTTAACACGTTAACGCCTTGCCATACTTTGACGAGGCTGACTCGTGGTAACAATTTCCGGCTAAATACGATAATTTTAACAACTTATAATTCCACGATTACGAAACTAATGGTTTCATTATTACCATAATGTTCCACTATTATCAATATATTCAATACTGCAAAATAATACTAATTAACGCTTTCGCTACGAAGGGTGTATATATACGGTCTCAGAAATTAAATAATCCTATAGTAAAACCGTACATGGACATCTTCTATAGCACAGAATTATTTTTATTTTCATTCGCATGTGTTATATTCACTGCACAATGTATCTAAATTTTGATAAGTATATTTTTGTGGTATCGACAAAAATTGTACCGATCTACAGTCGGTCACGAAAATATTCGGACACCACATTACTTCAGTAATGTAAACAATGAGAACAAAAACAAGATTTATATACCGTGATACAACTTAGTCTTGATAGTGTCCGAATATTTCCGTGACATGGAAATGAGCGGACTTTCCATTTTTCTTTTATTATTTATGTAATCAGATATCGTAAACAAATACTTCTTACATTTTTATAAGCTACACACTGCATAGTAGCATACGCGAAACCCCTTTTCGTTCTCATTGTTTACATTTCTGAAATAAGGACTATAATAGTGTCTACAGTGGTGTCCGAATATTTTCGTGACCGACTGTACATAGCAATAGCGTTTTTAGTCCTTAGAGCACCGTAGTGAAAGGATTAAACACAAATACAGTTTATAAATCCAAACCTTAAAACGACCTCAACAGTAACAATTATAAATCAATTAATCGAATACCATTATTAACCTGTCCACACAAAAGCCATGAAAAGTACCATTTTACGGCCGCATAAATTATAATCACACAAACCCACTCTGAACGCCAACATTCACGGCAAGCGTACACCGAAACGTGACGAGAGAAACGAATCGTTTGAAGACAATCATTTCTTCTATATCAGTATTCATTATACAGCGCTGTTTTCAATTGCCTGGTCAAAAGAAAGTCCGGGATCGATGAGTGGTCCGGTAGAAAAACCACCATCGATTACACGGAGACGATCTTGAGGTGTTTCGAAGGTGTTCAGTTTTCCTCGCGCACCTTGCGGTCTGTCCGCTTGAAATTCAAACCGAAACCACGATGAATCATGTACTTATCGATTCAACACGAGCCTCGTTCACCGTCTCGCTTCTTCCTCTTTTTCCTCCGTCTTCGTGTGTATCGGAGAACACGGTGAAAAGAAAAGGGCGTCGCGTCTGGCATCGCAAAACGCGCGACGCTCTATCCGCCATATCGTGGAACGGGTGAGAATAAAAGAAGAAAAAGGAACTTGGACGCTTGGTTAATTCATTTTTTTCAACCAGCTCCGCCCATATCCCGTGCCCTCTCTAATTATGTGTACCTTGGGTAATTAGAAATCTGTAATAAATACATCGAGTTGGAAAGAAGGGTACAATTAAACTGTCGAAAGGATCGATCATCGTCGTGAACACCTCTGCTCGTAGAAATCGTAGGTTTGTACGCTTTTGCGTAAGTATTTAGAACGTCGTTCTGCTGAATAATTATTGCGCGGTAAATACTTGGAAATGATGGAGTTATTATTGGTTCGTGGGTTAATTGAAGGTTTCGTTTGGCGATCAATGAATTGGTAGAATGATTCATGTGTTTGTTATGTTTATGGTCTCGGTTAGCTTTTTAAGTTCTCTGTTTTTCCATCCAACGATTTTTAATTCGCTAGATTAATTAGGTTGAGCGGTGATGACCTACTTTTTTTTTTTTTAAGATTCAATGGATCGTAAATTGAATTAATATCTGAATTAAAATTTATTCATATTTATATTTATAATATTCGATGCGCTGCGAAGAACGGCTGAGAATAGGTGAAAAACAAAATATTTCATAGCCTACGTGAAATCATCTCACCCTAAATTATTCTATTTGTATTAGATAGATTCTTAGATTCTATTAGATTCCACTGTACCAGAATCATCGATATTCGTAACACGTATCTTCTGATGAAGTTACTATTAACACTAGATTTACGGAACCCGTCAATTTGACGGATTTCTGATTTCATGCTAAAGTGCAGTAATTATCTGTGTAGAAAATGTACACCCAAAATGAAATTTAAATGCAAGAAATGTACTAGCTAAATCTGTGCGAATAAAAACCTATTAATTTCAAATAAAATGAACTAATGTTATTACAAAAAAAGCACAGTTCAATATACCCGTAAAGTAGTCCAATTAATCCCCGTAAATCTAGTGTTAACCTTCCGCGAACCAGGTGAATAAAAGTTGCACTCTGAACCATGTGACGTTAGTTTTGCTCCGACCATTATCCATCTACAAATACATAATTTTAATAAAAAATTATACTAAGATCAAATCAAACTAAACCAACGATTTATCTTTTAGATCCTTTGAAAGTTAACAAATTAGTATGTTTGAAAACTTTAAAAAAAATTTCTAATTGCGTTATGCGATAATTTTTTAACCCTTTCCTTTCTACGGGTGACTACACTCTCTCCGCGTACGACGGCCGATTACAGTTGTTCCTTAACCGTTTGAGTCCCAAGGGGTATTGGAAAAACGCTGTCGAAAAATCCCGAACAGCGCAACCGCGCTTTCTCTAAACGAGTACGAAAAGACCCAGGCGGCGCGATAGCGCTTGTCTTGATCCATTGCGAGGAAAAAAATATGCGTTTCTCGGCCATAGCAACGCGTTTGTTTGGGACACATACATGAGTCTTTCGGCCTTATCAATTGTTTTCGCCGAACGCATATTTGGGTTCCTCGGCCAAATCGATGGTTTCCATAGAACACATATATGCGGCGGTAGTCCGCAAAGGGTTAACATCTATACCACTAATAGTACCATAAAAATATAATTCAACTTGTTCCCTCTCAAACTCGAACACATCCATCAACAACGATGCGTTCGAATGGAACGCTTAACTATTGATGGTACGCGGTGCCAACACACATTCCCGGAATTTAAGAGAATCGCGTTACTCTTGAATTGCTGCCTCGAACGGCCAGCGTTTCTAACGTGCATACCAATGAATTATTTCGTACAAAGACAACAACAAGGAGGTAGTGTGTGGTTGTTCGAAAGCGAGGTAAAACGCGAAGATATCGCAGAAATGGAAAGAGAGAGAGACACGAAGAAAAGTGTAGCTACCGGGAAAGTAGGCCAGCGTTTCCCACGAGAAATTTTGTCGATCTGAAACGTAACAAATTGTCTCTATCGTTCTGTTCTCTCTTTTCGCAGAGATACCGAAGAATGAGTACAACAACAAGAATCAGTCCACGGGGAATAGTCCAATAAAGGTCGAGCTGCAGAACAACATGGACAGGTAAGCCTATTTCATTTTCTGCCTCGCATCGTCTGTGCTGCTGTATTTTTCGTTTCAATCCAAAGAAAACGCGTACAAAGAGGGCAAAAAATGCGATTGGGGAAGGAAGAAAAAAAAGAAAAAAAAAGGGAAGAAATAGAAAAAAGAATAAGAAAAGAAGGCAACAAGTCGTGGAAATTTCTAAATCATAGGTTTCGACCAGATCGGAGCGAACGAACCGTGGCGAGCGGCCGCTTCTTCGTGTTCGATTCCTGAACAACGGAGAACGCGTTCACTCGACCAGAGTCTCGTGAATCATCTATTCAGATGGTGTCGCACAATGAGTCAATGTTTAAAGACGAAGTGTCATCCCATCGAGGAACGGTTTTTGTGCACGTGACACAGCTTTGCCGTGGAAAATTGTGTTCTTTGGAACCACGGAGTGGCCCTCGCTGTGCGGGCCCTCGAGTGCGTACTCGAAATTTGCTAAACGGTCGTAAAATTCACCGCCGCGGGGATCCTGGTTTCGTGGAAACGTTTTTCTATCGTCGACTACCGTTGCGCGCAGTTTTGACTCGTTGGATTTACCGTGATGGTAAATTAGAAGAGGCGCTGACAAATTTTTTCATGGAGTCAGGATTTATTGGGAAGAGTTAATTTTTTATTGTGCTTATATTGTGAGCGAAGGTAGTACGAATCGTATTGAATTGTAATACTTTTATATCTTGGGATATTTCGGTTATCATTTTTGCATTCGTATTATTATTAGGAGTAATATTTTTGTTCTATTTGTGTGCTTTGGAGGTGCTTAAAAAAGTTAGAAAAAGAAGTTTTAATTGATATATTCAAAGTGGTTGAAATTACTTTTTCGCAATTTTTTATAGGAATTTTATAAATTTACTGTGGCACATTTTTGTGAATTTTCAGTGGTTCTTTTTAATATATATATTATTTAATATATATTTATTTATATATTTTGTTTAATATATATATTTATTTTATTTAATATATACTTTATTTTATATATTTTTTTTTATAATTTGCCTCCCTTGCATTACGTATTTTTCCATTTGCCCATCGTTTTGATTCCTATGTTACAAATAAGTATACTCTCATTATCGATATGAAAGATAATTATTTCTAAAATACATCTGTGATTATTGGTCCGATAAATTGTTAAAACATTGTTACAGTTGTTATAGAAAATTGAACAGTAATTATATTATACCTATACAAATTTAAAAACTTCGTTTAAAATGTATTTTGTGATAAATTTAATTTAAAGTTTTTTTTTTTTTTTCTAAATTTTAAACATCCATGCCATTAATTAATGCTGTCCATTCATAACTCATGCAAATACGCAGTATACAAACAGGTAACCTAATTTATCAGAGCATACATATTTATTCAGACTTCAGGTAGAAGCCATGTTTTAAACAACGTATAATAACATTCAAATGGATAAAGAAACTACATAAAATATTGAATCAGAATATTAAAACATAAATATGTACTTTTTTATTACACTATAAATAACGATATAGAATATTTTCCTTTTTTCCTCTTGAAACAATAAAACACGAGCTTCGGGTAAATAGTTTCAAATAAAAATGTGGAATATTTAAAAAAAGATATCGCTCTTCGTTTACGCAAGGAGTCGTTGAACTTCAAATTTAAAATAGAAAAACACCAACTTCCGTTCTCCTGCTCCATGCACTGTTCATCTCATCAATTAATTCAAACACTATACACTATAAATAACAATATAGGATATTTTCCTTTTTCCTTTTACCTTCGCGTAAATAGTTTCAAATAAAAATGTAGAATACAAAAAAAAGATATCGCTCTTCATTTACACGAGGAATTACTAAACCTCAAATTTAAAACAGAAAAATACCAACTTCCGTTCTTTTTCTCCATGCATCCAACCAACCTTAATTCAAACATTACACACTATAAATAACAATATAGAGTATTTTCCTTTTTCCTTTTACCTTCGCGTAAATAGTTTCAAATAAAAATGTAGAATACAAAAAAAAAAGATATCGCTCTTCATTTACACAAAAAGTCGCTGAACCTCCAATTTAAGACAGAAAAATACCAACTTCCGTTCTTTTTCTCCATGCATCGGTTCATCTAATCAATTAATTCAAACAATATGCACTATGAATAATAATATAGAATATTTTCCTTTTTCCTCTTGAAACAATAAAACACAAGCTTCGTGTAAATAGTGTCAAATAAAAATGTAAAATATTTAAAAAAAGATACCATTCTTCGTTTACACAAGAAGTCGCTGAACCTCCAATTTAAGACAGAAAAATACCAACTTCCGTTCTTTTTCTCCATGCATCGGTTCATCCGACCAACCTTAATTCAGCTTCCAAATATTTAAACTCTGGAATTAACCCGATCGGTTCGTTTAAAAAGAAAAAAAAAGAAAAAGAAAAAAGAGGAAAGAGGGGAATTCGCGCAATTTTTCGATAGCGGATCGTGAAAGGATCGTTTTCGGAGGGAAAAGACCTCCGCGAAGACGACGACGGTGCGTCTAGCTTTCGTTTTCCATTATCGCGTGATGCAACGAAAGCAAACAGGCAGCCTCTCGCTGCTCGGCAACCCGGCCCGTCCCGTTTAAATATTTTTGTTAGACGTTTCTGAGTTACTTGGAAGCGCGCGCGCGCAACGTTCAACATAAACATACTCCAGGGGCTGGCCAATGCTTTTGCACGAGAGCACGTGACGAGTACAAATATATTTGCCGCGTATCAAACGACGTAAACCGACGTTCCGCTCCTTTTGAAATCAGCGTTTCAGAGACGACGAGGAATCGCGCGAGCACCACTTTACGACGGCCGTGGATATATCAAACCCCTCGCTTTAATCGTCGAAACAGAGGGAGATCGAGTAATTTTGTAATCGAGTTAGCGACGTGACTAGAAAGAGACGCGAGGATTTATTATGGGACGTTGAATGGACTCGTAAATACATTTGCGTTAAGGGTTGGGGGTAAATTTGATGCTTTTGTGCGATGGAGATATAGTTAACCCATTCGCTGCCAAGCCTAAATTATATGAAGTCATTCCCATTGCCATTTATATTTTGAGCGTTATTGTTTACCAAAGCTCTGTTATTTCTTGGTAAGAGCACATATATTATCGTACATAATCATTTGGAAGCATAAAACCAAAGACGAGTATACTCGTCGTTGGTAATGGGAAGGCCTTTTTCATATTCCTCCTACAGCACAAAAGAAAAACCCAACTCGCAAATGTAGAGTTTGTGCAACGAAAAACATTCGAAAGGAGACTCGATATTAATGTCCGAGCTGTCCTGATAAACCTCCATTATGTATTGGACTTTGTTACAAATCCTGTCATGAAGATAAAGTATTATAAATGATTTTGTTGCTATAAAATTTTGTTACAAATACACGATGAAGTTGATTTTTGCTTAATTTAAATTTCTAAAAAGATCATTATCTTTAAATAAGAAATAAAGTATAATATTTGTAAAAAATTTTATTTGTAGTATTTTTTCAAGTTTTTTATATTTCTATATTTATGTTTGTGGCCACAAAAAATTTGCTATTTCAAAAGCCTGCATGTTATAACATATTTAAAGTAGAACGAGTATACTCGTCTTGGCAATGCATGACACCCTGATGATATATATATATATCATCAATATCATGATTTGTCATGGGATAAATTCGGGTTAGTTCAGCTTTTTCCGTCCGTTTGTAATGTTTTATTTATATAATGTTATATAATAATATAACATATAATATATAATGTTTTATAATATATAGATATATAAAATATTACAAACGGACAGAAAAAGCTGAATTAACCCGAATTTATTCCATGACAAATCATGATATTGATGATATTCTAAAACGAATAAAACTGCAAAGATTAAAAATTGGAAACGAAAGAAGAAATTGCTTCTAAAATAATTAACGTTACCCTGAAAAAATGAACAGATTAATTACAAGCACGTATATTGGTTCGTTACACTGCGGTTCAGCGTGAATTTGGGCCCCGAGAGAAACTCACCCGAGCTGCGCTGAGCGGTCAACATGTTGAATATTTAAATAATTCGCTGTTAAACGAGAAATTATTCCTCGATTTGTTGCTTTTCTTTTATCAATTTATTATTATTATTTCGACGCTCTAATTAGTTATTAAAGCTTCAGGCAGAATTTAAAGGAGATCAATGTTAATTTCAGAGTACCTTTACCGTACAGCCACGCGCCCTCAATGATCCCAATGAGGAGACAAAGCATTCGTTGCCATTTTGTCAAAGGGGTCGACTGGTGCAGCTGGAAATTAATTGCAATGATACTGCTTATGGTCTCGCTGTGCATAACCGCAGCGCTAGCCTACGTCGTAGGTAAGTCGTCTTCTAATTTATATTCGACGCTCATACATCTAGATAAAGCGAGGAACAAATGTTTATACCACTGTGGGAGTAATTAATTTATGATCAATGGACTTTGCTCGTAAATTTCGATCGTTTAATGTACAGGAACTCCATAAGTAAGGGATCTTCCGGATAATTTACGATTAAGCACCATCACAAATTTTTAGACGAACCGTAGATCGATACAGGCTTTCAATATCATTCACAATTAATTGTACAAGTCTAAAAACCTATACTCTAGTGTTCATAGAATTTTTCCCTTAACACTTTTGCAACAAAATGAAAAGTTAACCACGTCTAAAATAATCCTGCAAAACTTATAGCGTTCGAAAACAAATTCAGTAACACTAATTCCATATTTAAATCTGAATCTCCATATTTACTACAACATACATCAATGTTCGATAATTACCAATATTTAGTAATTACATTATCGTCAATTAATTATTAACCTCGTATGCTAATGAATTAACAGTACCGTTTGTAAATTCAAAAATTTCAGTAATTTAGTACAAAATACAGTACTCGAGGCACAACTATCAACTAGCATTAACCCTTGCATAGTACAGTCAACCCTCCTATAACGCGGTACTTTCAGGACGCGGTTTCCATATAACGCCGACCTAAAATTGCGATAGCCTTCCTATAACGCGGCACTTTGAGAACGGGATTTCCATATAACGCGGAGCTTGACAGCGAGGACGAGTGTTAAAAGATTTTACAAAAGCCTTTCTTGCTTTTGTTGGAAAACAATTCTCTTGTTTACTTTTTGTTTCACTTTTTTTATCATTTCCTTATATGAACTCTTCGATTCGATAAAAATAATTTATAATTTAATCTTGTCTTTTGTATTTCTTGGTCTCCATACAACGCGGTAGACGGTTTCCATACAACGCGCTACGAATTAGCCTGGTTTCTACGGTTAAATCCGAGTTTCTTATAGCGCGGTTTCCATATAACGCGGTACGCACTCACCGCGTTAAAGGAGGGTTGACTGTATACCAATTTACAACCAATTAATCATTTTGTTTTCTAAATATAACTCAATATTCTTTCAAGCCACACCACATTTCGTCGCGTTGGTAAACACCAAAAGGTATTACAAAACGTTGCTCTCGTTTCAGTTTCCAGTATAGTGAACCGGTCCTACCAGGGCACGAAAGCGTGTACCGTGCTTGTCGGCGAGAACGCGGACACGAAACCGTTGTCGTCGGACGGGAACAAGACCTCTTCTTCGGCGGTCGCGTCGTCATCCCAGTCGAGCGGCCGAACACGGCAACAGGCGTCCTCAGGAGGTAGTATTAACCCGTCGGCTAGCATGTTAGAGCACGTGTACATCCGTAAGCGTAGGGACACGTTTAACCAGCATGCGTTGCACCAAACTGTCGCATCCCGTGAACGTACCGTTGAGCTGTCCTCGTCGACCGTGACCAATGAACCTGCAACCGTGTCACGGTCCGAGCAGCCATCGATTCAGTTCAACGAGGATCGTCCTCGTGGTGTGGTTGTTGTGCATGAAACGGAGCATGCGGATGATCCTCGGCCGAAACAGAACGCCGGACGCGCGGATGAGCTGCTCGAAGACGAACACGAGTCTTCCTCGTCGTCTTCTTCGTCGTTTTCGTCGTTGACGGGACCGGCGACTCCCAAGGGGACGCTGCTTCACGTGAATGTTTCTGACTCTTCGAATACTACTAACTATTCACACGATCGTTCGACTCATACCACTGTCTCTGCAGTCGACCTCGCCTCCCCGTCCTCTGTCTCTGTTGCCTCTGTTGACCCTGTTGCTAGCAATCGTTCGTACACCTCTTCTTCGTTCTCCTCTTCCATTTCACTTAACGAACCGGCTGACCAGCCTTTAGAGACCCAACCAGGAAACGGTGGCACGGAATCCGTGTTAGACGGCCAGGATTCGATCGTCGTGGCCAATATCGATCCGATTACCGCGGAGAATCGTGTTACCGAAGCCTCGATCGGTGATTCGATCGTATCCAAGGGTTCGAGTACGGATAATGGTAAGGTCAGAGCTACCGAAACTTCAAACATCCCTGGGGCTTATGCCAGTCCGGACGTGACATCTTCGGTGGACGTTGAATCAAAGTTCCATGGAAACGTCGGTGAGAAAGTCGAATCGATAGCCTTGAAAAATTCATCGGGCTATAAGAGGAGTAGCGCTAGTGGTAGCGTAGAATTGGTAGGAAAGGAAGTAGAGAAAAGCATAGAAAGAAACGTAGAACCGCTAGAGAACAGCAGAGATCCGGGTAACACGACATTCTCCGCGAACGTCGCAGGGTTTGAAGACCTCGTCAATTTCACCGAATCGTCGAACGTAAGTACCGTTAGCTCGACGAAGAGCGATTCCGATGAGATCGCTGTACCGGCGCGAGTAGACGAGCACGTAGACGCCGCTGGTTCGGCTTCGCCGGAATCTTTGAAGGAAATAAAGGAGGGCGTTGGTGCACCGAGGAGGGAAGAGGAAAGCAAACCGAATGGTAAGAATCTGGAAAGTGAAAATACTGCGGAGAACGGACCGCAGGATCGCAGGAATGCGAACGCTTCCGACAATTTTTCGGACGTCGTGAAGGAAACGCGAGAACTCTCCCGTGAGGATTCCTCGTCCGAATCTGATGCTTGGCCGAGTCGAGTGAAAAGTTCCGAGAAATCCGAGGAACTCCAGCGGGACTACCCTTTACCGATTTATAATTACGGCCAAGACGAGATCGAGATCGTGAAACTGAATCGCGGAGACGAAGCAACCGGTACGACGACGAAGACTAAACAAGGGGATCGTTCGGTGTCGTTCGGGAACGAGCTGAAAACGAACGATATACCTCGTCTCGTGCAGAAGACCGGTGATCTGCGAGTGATCACCAGAGAAGAGAGCGACGAGGAGTATCTGCGAAAGTTCGAAAGAAAGTATCGGGAGAAATCGACAAAAACGGATTCTACTTCCTCGAAACTGCACGATGGTTTGCCTAAAAAGTTGCATGACGCCTCTAACAACGCGAAATCTATCGAACCTAACTCTGCCACGGAATCATCCTCACCGTTGACACAGCAAGTGAAAATCATCGAGGTGCCGGTCGATCGGTCTCATCAATCCTCATCGACATCATCTTCATCGACATCGTCGCATCGGGTGCTTGTAAACATCACGATCGCTTCCGGAGACTCGGCTTCCGCAGTCTCGAGACCGCTTTACGTACTGTCCGTCTCGGTGCCTACGAACGGCAACGCCGACGGCCAATCGCCCGGGGTGAACGTCGAACAGGTTCAGGTGCACGAGCACCGGACACCCGAGGAAACAGCTTCGAGCATGGCAAAGGTCGCGAGTCCTGTTGAAGGGAACGATAATCGATTGCCTCCGCCGCCGCAGCCACCTTCGTCGCCACCGCCTCCGATTTGGGCTGGCGGCGAATGCGAGTGCTCCTGCCCGTGCATGGGCTCGTCATCTGACGAATGGGACAACTTTTCAGCGATCGACGAGAACCTGAACTTCGACCAAGAGCAACCCCATAACTCGAATCTCTCTATGGACGAATCGTCGGAGCATCGAGCACCTGGCGTGGCGCAAACGATGCCAGATACTGGTCAGACGGAACAAGAAGACGAAAAAGAGTCCTCGGTGACGGTGGAGGAGACGTTAAACGGTGAGACGACCTCGAGCATCGAGCATGATTATTCCTCGACCACAGAGGAGAATAGCAGTTTCGTAGAGTGGACCACCTCGAATTACGAGACAGAGTCGAGCAGCACAGGCATGTCAGGGTGTTCTGGGACAACACCCTTACCCCCAGAACCCACTATACTGATCCTGGAAGGTGAGGCCCCGTTTACGATTCTTTTCAAACGTTTGCCTCTTAATTCATTATATCTTTCGATCTATTTTCTATCTTTTTATTCTAATCTTCGCTGTAATATTCTGTGCTGTACTCTTCTATTTTTCCAATCTTTCTATACTGTCTATTTTTATCTTTAATCCGCCAATGCGAGCTTTTTCTTCGCTTTTCTTTCTTCTTTTTTTTTCTTTTTTTTTTTAATAAAACAACACGTAACGATCCGCGAAGTAGTTCTTATCATGCTCGAACTTCGTTTGCCTGTAGAACGTTCGCTGTGGCGTGTTTAAACGGGGGTAGTGTGTAGTGGTTTAGAACGTAGAGTAGTTTATGTGATATTGTAATATGGTGTTGGTGCATCGTGGCGTATACGCAGCTACGTAACCGAGGTATTTTCTAATCAGCCCTTGCACGGAATCGTTGCGAAAGTAAAGAGAAAGAAAGACATTGTTGGTTTTGGTATTACGCTGGAAGAGCGTGATGGGAATTCATTGGAGGGTCCTGTGTGAGAATCAACTCCATTTTTATAATTTGGTATCTTTTTGGTTTGTTTGTTTGTTTTTTTTTTCTTTTTTTTTCCGTCTGTGATTGAAAAAGAGGAATACCGAAATTGGAGTTGGTTGATCCTTACGGAGACCTTGATTAAGAGAACGAAGGTGATTAGAATTCGTGAATTGCAACTATTCGTGTAACAGTTAGAGATCAGTCGATGCAAAATAATGGTATGAATAATAAGGTTGTCACGAAATTCACTGATGCGCAAGCCTAGCTAAGTATAAAGCCATGCAATTTTTATATATCTTTTACGCTTTATATTTAAGAAAGAACAATCAGTTTTCTGACGGAAATATGTTTTTCCTTTATTTACAAATGACAGTGATCGAACACTGGATAATTTTAGAAACTAGGATAATTAATGTATCTTTTTGTTTTGTTCAAAATTCTAATAATTTGTTTTCTTCAATTAATTTTGTCTTCTTCAGAAATCTAATAATTTGTTTTCTTCAGAATTCCAATATTTTGTTTTGTTCAAAATTCTAATAATTTGTTTTCTTCAATTAATTTTGTTTTCAAAATTCTAATAATTTGTTTTATCCAATTAATTTTGTTTTCTTCAAAATTCTAATAATTTATTTTCTTCAATTAATTTTGTTTTCTTAAATAATTTATAAATTTGAATAAACATCAATTATTCATCAAATTTACAGTAAAAAGAAAAAAAAAAGAAAATAAATAATCCGTATCACACAATTCAGTATTTTCCATTTCTTATTTTCCCCACCTCCGCGTAAAAGAAAAAAAAAACGAAATAATAGTAGTAATAAAACTCAATCCTAGTTTCTAGAACTACCTTACGACCTCATACCAATTCTATAAACACATTCCCAAAAGACAATAAAGATACTTTTACTTTCCCTTGCGCTATCCGACAGAAGACTGATTCACCGCGAAAATAAAACGTTCACGCTGACGTTTCCTGTATCCAATTATCCAGGTGCGAGAACGTTCCCCGCCAGGTCTTTTCCACCTGACGGCACGACTTTCGCCCAAGTAGGCCTTGGACAAAAGCTCAGCAAGGAGATCCCTCCGTACAGTTACTGGAACATGCAATTCTACCAGTCGGAAGCCGCGTATGTGCGGTTCGACTATAATATCCCACGTGGAGCAAGCATCGGTGTCTATGCGAGAAGAAACGCGCTTCCCACGCACACACAGTACGATCTTCTGGAAGTGTTGAGTGGTTTCAAGGCCAGGACCACTCGGGCGTCCCATGTTAGTGTCATTGTATGTGCAACTACCCCATTTTTATTTTTTTTCTTCTATACTAGACTCGTAGAAAAGATGATTAAATCTAACAAGTCAAGTTGTTGCTCCATTCTGACGAAGACTTTAACAAGATTTATTTTTTTATTATTTTTTCATCCACTTTTATTGGGAGCAACGTTGATCGATCACGAAGATTAACCCTTTCGGGCGCCGCTCCGAAAATATACACATAGAGCGTGGTCAGTCCGTTTTTGTATGAAGATTTTTCTAGGCGTTGAATAAGAACTCTGTTTAACACGTTCAACCTGGCGTGAACCACCGGTGGTTCACAGGCATTGGTTTCATCTGGCGGCGTGGACCATCGGTAGTTCCCATATATTTCTAATTTTATTTGAAAAAACATACTTTAAATTGAACATTATACAATGGAAAGGAAAAATTCCGAGCCCGATGAATATAAGATTCTAGGTTTTTTTCTGCGTGAATTTCGCAGGAACTAAAAATCATCGTCTGACTCCATAGTACTAAGGGTCGATAATAAATTATTGAAAAACAGAAATTATAGAATGTCTAACCTTAAAAAAATCAAAGTATTTTACTTACATATATATTTCACAATTTGTAAATAAAGTTTTATAAGTAATTTATAACAATTAGATGCAAGTAGACTTCAGACTCGAGCCACTGACAACAGAGAAAATAATGAAACAAACAAGCGCCGCCAGACGAATAAACATTTGATAATCTCGAGCCCGCTGATCATACGGACTTTGAAAAAATGCGCCGGGTTGAACGTGTTAATGAAACAATGTTTCTTTTAACAAGCGTCGTTTATAGTTTTAATATTAACCCTTATCGGTCGCTAGCTTTTCATACGTTATTCTCACTAAGTTGTAGCTGGTTTCGGTAAATATGCGAAAAATCTAACATTTTTGTTAGAAATTACTTATTTTTCGAAGGTGTATTACAAATATATGAGTTTAAAATCGAACTGCTAGTCTCATCACTGAAATGAATATCATTTTCAATACTATTTTCCAAATTTTCACTCCAAATCATCACTATCGAGATTTTTACAATTTTCTTTATTCATTTTTCGGCTCGATATATTAAAAATTGAGTACAAAAGGCAGTGATATATCAGTGGAGATATCAATTGCTCCGTTTCTGATGCTTAACTCAGTCAGTCGTGTCCGCATTTCACAGAACGCGAATTTTGACTCGCTCGTTGTCACCTCCCACCTGACGTGCAACCGCAGCGACAAAGTACCGTTGTCACGTGAGAGGTGACTTACGACCGTTAAGGGTTAAAAGATATTTATATAAAATTCTATTAACGATATAAGTAACACCAGGTCATCAGATGAATGTCGGATATATCCGGCGCTCGTGCACGCAGGTCATTAGATGGATGCCGGATATATCCGGCGCTCGCACCGAAAGGGTTAAATATTCTTGGAAGCTTTTTTTTTTTTTATTTTTTTCCCTCGTACGAACGTAAAACCTGTAACGAAAGAGTTAATAGAAAGGTTGACGAGGTGTCGCTAAGATTCGTTGGTTTTTCGTCCAGCCATCGATCAAGAAGGAAGTGACGCACTACATGGAGCCAGGCCATTGGTTCCTTTCGTTGTACAACGACGACGGAGATCCTCAGGAGGTGTCGTTCATAGCTATAATAGCGGAAGACATGACGCACAATTGTCCGAACGGCTGTAGCGGAAAGGGTGAATGCCTGCTGGGTCATTGTCAGTGTAATCCTGGTTTCGGTGGCGAAGATTGCAGCGAGAGTGTTTGTCCTGTCCTTTGCAGTCAACGTGGTAAGTATAATACATCAGGTTGTAATGCGTTAGGTGCATATGAAATGTCGAATTTTTTCAGTATATCACACTATATATGACACTGCTTCGTGTCATTTCTCGACCTTTCCGATTTACAAAGTAGCAGTGCAATACCATGGAACGATTAATATTAATTCTTCGCGAATCGTTTTCCATCGGTGGTTTCGATGCATCGTTATTCACTGATACATCGAGTCCACCACGTAACTAACTTTGTAGAAAGAAATTTCTAAAACGTTTTAAAATCAATACTGTACTTTTTTCTGGTTCATGATATTCTCCTCAAACGCTTTGTTTATATTCTAATTTATTTTTATTCTAATCTATTTCTTTATGTTCCAATATTGTTTGTATTATATTTCCGGGTAGTTTTTGTAGCACTACAGAGTGTCCCAAAAAAATGTATATACAATTTGAATGATTATAACTTCAGTTTTCATTCGCATATAATTAACTCTTTGCGGACGAGCACTCTTTCGACTCGGATTCGTGGCAGGTGGAGGATAATTTCAATATGGAACGAGATTATAAATTAAATATCTGAACAATTATGCAGACGATAAAATAGAAAACAGACAAATGGTCGACGAAACTTCGCATTGGCGTCTCCTATTCGTTCGTCACTGTGGAGGCGACAATTCGACTTAGGAATCAAATTATAATACCGCAGCGGCGCGACGTTCGTCCGCAAAGGGTTAATATTTAAATTGCAAAAGAATCTGCATAAAATGTACGCTTCTTAAGATATATTCTCATCTCATCGTCTTTGCGTCACTTTACGCAACTTTAGGCGAGTACATAAACGGAGAGTGCCAATGCAACCCTGGCTGGAAGGGAAAGGAGTGTTCCTTGCGACACGACGAGTGCGAAGTGCCTGATTGCAATGGACACGGCCATTGCACCAATGGAAAGTGCAACTGCGTGCGGGGGTACAAAGGGAAGTACTGCGAAGAAGTGGACTGTCCACATCCGACTTGTTCGGGTCACGGTTTCTGCGCGGAGGGCACCTGCATCTGTAAAAAAGGCTGGAAAGGAGCAGACTGCAGCCAGATGGACAAGGAAGCGTTGCAGTGTCTACCAGACTGCAGCGGACATGGAAACTTCGATCTTGAAACACAGACCTGTCTCTGTGAGCCTATGTGGTCTGGCGATGATTGCTCGAAAGGTAATAATCATTACTCGGAGGCTTGCACTGAATTATTCGGAGAGTTATGGATATAGGGTAATTACGAGTTAGATGGCCTGCGTGTGAGATGACTCGATCTTATGTAGGCTATGAATCCGTTGGCTTCGCTATGAAAACATCCGTCATTTATTTCGTAGCTCCGATGGCTCTACCGCGGAGACATTCTTTATTGAACATAATTAGTCTCAATTATTTGGAATTTATCATATCACGATGAATCACAAAATTAAAAGTTTATGTTTTATTTACGAGAGAAAGATAAAGTAAATAAAAACAGATCTTTCCACGAGTATTTGTAATTTTTTTTCGATTAAAATAAAACTTCTTTTTCTCATAATAGAGTCGCAGAATAGCTGGTAGACGTGATAAAGAAACGCGTGGAGCGCAAAGGGTTAATATTATAAATCCATATGTGTTTATTTTAGGAAATATATTTTTTTAGTTCAGGTTTTAATCGTTAGCCGTTTTTAGTAGGAGACTGAATACTATAAATAATTAATATTATAAATTCACGTGTATTTACTATAGCAAATATATATTTTTTAGTTCAGATTTTGGTCGTTAGCCGTTTTTAGTAGGAGACTGAATACTATAAATAATTAATATTATAAATTCACGTGTATTTACTTTAACAAATATGTTTTTTTAATTTAGGTGTCTGTTCAATTTACTATATACTGATTCTATTAAAAAAAGTGAGCCATCGCTTCCCAAGTTACCCTAAATTCTGTCTGAAGTTGTGATACAGTTAGAAAAGAAATATTATTTTTAGTAAAAACGATCGAAGATATAGTTTCCTGGTATTAGAACTTATTTTGGATGCTTAAATCTTGGCTAGTACAATTTAAAATTTTTTATTAATTATACACCGAATACTATAAATATTAATATTATAAATCCACGTGTATTTACTTTAGCAAATATATTTTTTTAATGTAGATATCTGTTCAATTCACTATATACTGATTCTATTTAAAAAAGTGGGCCATCGTTTTCCAAATTACCCTAAAATCTATCTGAAGTTGTGGTACAGTTAAAAAAGAAATATTATTATTTGTAAAAACGATCAAAGGTATAGTCTCCTTCTATGAGAACTTATTTTGGATACCTTAATATTGTCTAGTATAATTAAAAAATTTTTATTAATTATACACACGATCCTATCTTAGGTAATTATCTTTAACATTCCAAGCACAAAGCGACAAATCATTATTATTAAACTATCGTAAATATGGCATTGCCGTGGAATTATTTGTACAAACATTCGATCGCTACAAAATCGTGCAACCGAAATCGAATTATATAAAAAATCGTAAAACATAAGGATTAGAAATCGAGATTCGTGAGACTGCGACTTCCATAACGCCTGGGGTATAAGACCTTTACTTAGACCACACTGGAATCCAAGAACCGGAGTTATAGCAGCAGACGTTCCACGGATCTTGAGTGATCCGAGGTAGGTCTGTCGAGCCCCAGGATCACGGCGACTGAGGTCTGATAGGTATGAAACGATCCAGACTGTGGTAGTCGGAGACCGGTCTCCAGAGTTCAGAGTGATTCAAGCTAAATCCTACAGGTCTAGGATGGTCGTCGAATGAACGATTCATGTATGTTCTCAAAGTTTGAAAATCCACTTTGCTTATTATAACGATTTAAACGGAGAAACCTTGATCATAGCTATTCATTAATATTTTCTTCTAAATCGTGTCACGACTTCAAACGTACCTCTGTTTCAGGGATCCAGCATTTTATTTAAATTCGATTAATCGAATTCTTATGTTTCCAGGTATCGCATCTATGTCGAACTCTCATTTTACCGTTCTTTTTGAACCCTTTGTTGTTTCAGTCCTCTGCGTTAACTAATTCTCGTTTACTTTGCGAAACCAAAAGCTACTGTTTTACCCCTAGCTTCCGTGTTGCTTGCAGACACTAACATCTCTCGAAAGACGTTCACAAAATTTCGACAAGTTGTAACACGTAGTCTGTCCTGTCTTTTTACAGAATTATGCGATTTGGATTGCGGTCCTCATGGCCATTGCGTGGACAACGCTTGCGACTGTCTGCCCGGATGGTCCGGCGAGTTGTGCAATTTGAAGCAATGCGATCCACGATGCAACGAACACGGCCAGTGTAAGAACGGGACCTGCTTGTGCGTGACCGGTTGGAACGGAAAACACTGCACGATGGAAGGCTGCCCGAATTCCTGTTCCGGACACGGACAGTGCAGAGTCACCAACGATGGCCAGTGGGAGTGCAGGTGCTACGATGGCTGGGATGGCAAGGACTGTAACGTGCTTCTGGAGCAGAACTGCAATGACGGAAGAGACAATGATAAAGGTACAAAAGGAGTGGAAAGGAAATTTGTAATTTCAGCAATACCGGTCGCATTGCGCTGTTAGGTTTATTTAAGGAAATAAAGAAAATAAAGTAAGGTTTATTTAAGGAAATATATAAAATAAAGTAAGGTTTATTTAAGGAAATAAAGAAACTAAAGTAAGGTTTATTTAAGAAAATATAGAAAATAAAGTAAGGTTTATTTAAGGAAATAAAGAAAATAAAATGAGGTTTATTTAAGAAAATAACGAAAATAAAGCAAGGTTTATTTAAGTAAATCGTTGACGACTTGTATGGTTTGTTTGCTTAAAGGAGTTGCGTACTTTTTATCCGAAAAGCAAAAAAAAATACTGTTTCTAATTTATTTACTGATTATTAAAAAAAAAAAAAAAGAAGTATTTGAAAACGTTCCATTCACGTACCGAGATTGTGTACATTTCTGAATATTATTATACAAAAAGGTAATTTCATTTCTGAGGTGGGGTAGTAATTGGAAAATCCAAGTTTGAATGTCCGCGTATACGTCTAATAAAGTAATAAGATTTCTAACGGATAGAATTCTCCTGCGTGTCTTCGCGTTTCATTTCCATATTACAACCGGCTTTAAATCATGGGTGTGGTTAATGTCAGCCATTTGGAATATTAAGCCCAGCCGTAAAGTACCAATCGGTACAATCTAAAACAATGAACGGAATCGAAGATTTGATTGGAACGCAGCTAATCTGACAAATGTGATGCGTTATACGTATCGGTGTACCTACTGACAACCTTTTCTAATTACACCATAATGTACCTTCCAGACGGTCTCATCGATTGCGCGGATCCGGAATGTTGCTCGAATCATATATGTCGTAGCAGCCAACTTTGCGTGTCGGCACCAAAGCCGATCGATATACTTCTGCGAAAGCAGCCGCCGGCCATCACTGCTTCTTTCTTCGAGAGGATGAAATTTTTAATCGACGAGGGCAGCCTGCAGAACTATGCACGACAGGAGACCTTCAACGAGAGGTGAGTTACACAATTGCCAGCACGATCGTGTTACGATTCTCCTTCGACCAACGCGGCCGTTGTCTCGTTTTACCGAATGATACTAATTACAACGATATAAACGCGTTGAAATATTACTCGTGGAAAACGTATAACAATATATCGTCGACTTGATCGTGTCCGTGTCCGTCCGTTCGTTCGTCCGTCCGTCCGTCCGTCCCGACTTTGATGTTACATGAATTTTTCTTTACATACGTTGAACCAGACACTTGGTTACAGATACATAAATGCATAAAACATAGAAACTCGGTAGCCATCACGACATACTATATATATATATATGATACATAGTGTTTTACAAATGGTGTATACGTCTAAAAAGGAATGCGTCTTGCGAGACAACTAAAGGTTATTAAAAGAATATATCGTGGCTCCTGTATAAAAATATATACAAAAAGATTTATGTTCACCAGGTTTAGAATATGACCGGTCACGATACGAAGAGCCGCGCGAAACCCTACGGTGGTAATCTTTAGTTACCTCGACTCATACAAGACGCATGCATACACATCTTGCTCTATCTCTTTGTATACGTATATATATTCTCGTCCGTGTACACGTTATTATTACAAGAGACACAAAAGACGTATACATAGATATGATATATTCTCTGCGTTGTTGTGACCCGTGTGAAATCACATCCCAAAAGTTTTATACATATGTTTGTACGTACGTGTGCGCGAGCGTGTGCCCTGCACTGAGCCCCAACCCCATAATCTCCATTCAATCTCACTCTCATTCTGTACCTCTTTCTTCTTCATCTATATTGTTATTCTCGTTATCATTAATCGATCCGATCTATGATATACGTACGATCGAGGATCTCCATATGTACTATTCTTTCTTTCTCTTTCTCTTTCACGTGTCCGTCCGAGTGGAGCTTGCGTGAATGTGTGACTCCATGTTCGAGCCTCGAGCTTTTTGCGCCCATCACACGATTAGGGAGGGAATAATTACGGATTTCTAATTAAAAAGATATTTCTTCTCCGCCTGATTCAACGATCTATAACGATCCCTCCGCGTATCTAAATTTTTCTTCCACAAATATATAAATCATTTTAACAATTCTCACCGCGATTCAACGATCGTTTTTAAATACGAAACTTTCTTCTAATTCTACCTCTATCTCTGTTCCCATTCTTCTACCTAAAATATATTGTCCTATGCTGATCGAACTATTACTCTATTTATCTACCTCCTTTATCCATCTTCGAATCCTGCTTCTCTCCTGCTTCTCATTCTATCTACCTCTGCCTCTTTCTCTCTCTCTCTCTCTCTCACTCTCTCTATCTCTTCCGTCTAGTTTTGCCTTTAATCACATTATTTTAACTCGGCTCTGTTTTATCCGTGCTGCCCGATCAGTATGTTCTGGAATCACTTCAACACAAGGTAAGAAAGCCATTACGTCGAACAAGAAAGAAAAGAATAAAGTAAATAGAAAAAAAAAGAAAAAAAAAAAAAAAGAAAGAAAGTTAAAGCACCGGTTGCGAGTTCCTTTGTAGAGTGTAAGCGGTTGAATAGCTGTTGATGCTGTTTGACGATATTTTCGTGCATTTGGTATCATGTGTAATACGTAATAACGTAATATACTATACAATTCCTGCATCCGATCGAAAGTTGTCCGCGCGCGTTCAATTCAATTTCGAGAACGAGCCTCTTCACGACTTGCCGGCACTTGATCGTCACAAAAGTTGTCGACAAACGGTAGAAGAACCTCCCTCGAAGATTGTGACGCAGCGTGCGACTGACTAAAAAAAAAAAAATAGAAAAAAAAAATAATTAAAGCTCACAACACCACACCCTAGTCCCCTTCTCATCATTGTTCGAATCTCTTTCTCGTTGCATGGTTTGGTTACCTTATTATTCCTACGTTGTCTTTCGTGCCTTTTAAGTTGAGCTTCTGACTTTGTGTTATTCGTGTATATGTGTATGTATATATATGTATTATTAGCAGTTCGACCTCGACCGATGCTTCTTCAGTGCCAACGAGGCATCGACGAATCGCTGTGTTGCGTTTTGCCCTTGGTTTCATACCGAAAAAGAAAAAGTACCATTTTATCGGCAAGATAAAAGTAAAAATGAAGGACGAAGGGTATCTTTTATTTTAGCGAGGGATAAAGATTTTTCAGTGCTGTCCATAGATAGGGAGAAAATTTTCGGATATTTAGGAAAGGTTTGTTTGTTCGATACTAAAACTATCAAACGGTCGTAAGATTCTGTAAATTTTTAACTCCCTGATTTTCCGTAAATTATATTATTACAGATTATTTTTTCTTGCGTTCTGTATTTTTTCAAATAACTATTATCGTGATTTCTTTGCTGCAAATAGTTATATTTTAATCGTGGGTAATTTTAATGTCAAAGAAAATAAAAAATTCTCCCGGAAAATTGGTATTCACTAACGAATATTTCTAACTCTTCTGTAATGTAATATTATATTTCGATTATAATCTCCGGTGAAAAGAATTAAAAGAAATTAACTCAACGCTATTCTTTCTATAATAATAAAGGAAAGAAAGTTTTCCAAGTATCAGAGCTTAGCTTGGACAGCACCGATCACTCGTGAAAACCGTATCTAACGCTCTTGTTCGATTATTAACCACCTCTTTAGCACTGAAAAGCAACGTTGATGAGACTCAAGTCGCGTTCAATGAATTTTCTCGCGAATTCAAGTTTGACTCTGAGACATGGTCCGTTACGTACACGCACGGAGTACCAATTACTCAAACGAGGAGGTATTGTCGCACAGAACGAGAAAACAGTCCATGTAGAAAAGCTAAACGTTCGCTTCGTCGTTCTTTATATTCGATCTTTGATCAACTTTTCTTTATCATTCGTGTAATCGAAGTGTGACAGTACGTTTTCGTTGGATGAGATTATTTCTCGAGAACACTGTAAAATAAAGTACGAACGAAGAGTAATACTGTTGTAGATTGGAATTAGATTAGATGATAGAAGTTGCTTTGTTGTTAGTGTGCCATGGAGCACAGTGGAAAAAGTAATCACGTTAGTTGACACGATCGATTTGACAGTCATTGGATCGTTAACGTTGTTGTTTCCTGACAGCCGATCGGCCGTTGTTCGTGGTCGCGTTGTCACGCATCTCGGCACCGGTTTGATGGGTGTACGAGTCAGCACCAGCACACCCCTGGAAGGCTTCACCCTAACGAGAGACGACGGCTGGTTCGATCTCCTAGTGAACGGCGGTGGTGCGGTCACCCTGCAGTTCGGCAGATCGCCCTTCAAGCCGCAGAGCCACATAGTCTTCGTGCCATGGAACGAGGTAAAATTATTGTTATTATCATACGAGTATATTCTAGAATACGTTAGTTGCGATATTTATATGAAACGGTAAACACAGTTACGTTAACCATCTATAAGGCTGAATTTTGTCTGCTTATTGGAGGAAAAATTACGGTTGATTGCAGTTTTTCAACTTAGATTTGAAAGTTTTTAAACTAATAATTGCTATAGATGCATCGCGGTGTCGCTATGGTAATACAGTAATCAAATTTAACCCTTAATAGCTAGAATTTTGTCTGCTTATCGGAGAAAAAATTACGGTTGATTGCTGTTTTTCACTTAGATTTGAAAATTTTTAAACTAATAATTGTTATAGATGCATCGCGGTGTCGCTATGGTAATACAGTAATCAAATTTAACCCTCTATAGCCCGAATTTTGTCTGCTTATCGGAGAAAAAATTACGGTTGATTGCAGTTTTTCACTTAGATTTGAAAATGTTTTAACTAATAATTACTGTAATCAGATTATTACAGTAATCAAATTTAATAGTGCAGTGATAACTAAAGAAAATTAATTTTTTTAAATATAGATACATCAGTTTGTAACTTTTAAGTCACGCGGTCCCACAGAGGGTTAATAATTTTTATCGTATTATTAATTTTATAAATAACGTGGAAAATGGAGGGATTATAACGAGCAGAATTTATCGTGGATCTTGTCTCTTGGCTGGAAAGTTTTTAGGCTTTCGATGGAATGGAGTTGAGTCGAATTTAAATGAGTATGATTGATGAAATGGACAAAATATATAGAATTGTATTAAATAATTTGGATTCCATGAATAGTAAATGGAAAGGTAGAAAGGGTTCGGTTAGAAAATTAAATTGAAATGGTCCAATAAATAAGACACTTGACTTACCATAATACAAACTTTGATTCGTATATGACCAACCTGAATTACACTTGAAATAAAGAGCTAATAATTATTTAACACAAATTTATACGATATTTTAACCCTCTATGGCCCGAATTTTGTCTGCTTATTGGAGAAAAAATTACGATCGATTACAGTTTTTCACTTTGATTTGAAAACGTTTTAACTAATAATTACTGTAGATGGATCGTGGTGTTACTACCGTAATACAGTAATCTAATTTAATAGCGTAGTGATAACTAAAGAAAATTAATTTTTTAAAATATAGATACATCAGTTTGTAACTTAGTCATACGGTCATACGGTCCCATAAAGGGTTAATATTATATATTAATGCTATACTAATAACTAAATCTGTCTAATATACGCGCTAAAAAAATATAACAATTTTAGTAATATTAAAATTCTCTTAGCCGATAAAATTCTCAAGCATGTTTCTTCATTTATTTAGTTACTTACCTTATTGGAATTATATTTCATAAATTTCATACGTGCATCAGAATACGCGAACGAATTTTTCATTAATTTATCAGAAAAGATTCACAGTTACAGTTTTTATCAGCACGATAGGAGAATTAAGGAAGACCTTAATAATGAGTGTAACCAAATGTTTTTCTTCGTTACAGGTTGTAATAATCGACAAGATCGTGATGAGCACAGCCGAGGAGAAACAACCCTCCCACATTCCACACGCTTGCGCGGCCCACGATTACGACCTGATGAAACCAGTTGTTCTAGCGACATGGAAACACGGCTTCCAGGGAGCGTGCCCTGACAAGAGCGCCATTTTGGCAGAGTCCCAGGTCATACAAGAAAGTCTACAAATACCCGGCACAGGATTGAATCTCGTTTACCATAGCTCCAGAGCAGCCGGCTATCTGTCCACGATACAGCTGCAATTGACACCGGAAACCATACCGCCAACTCTTAATCTGATCCATCTGAGGATCACGATCGAGGGCATTCTGTTCGAAAAGACGTTCGAGGCGGATCCGGTGATAAAATTCACTTACGCGTGGAATCGATTAAACGTCTATAGGCAACGAGTTTACGGCGTAACGACGGCTATGGTGAAAGTGGGATACGAGTATAGCGATTGCAAGGACATCATCTGGGACGTGCAGACAACGAAACTGAGCGGTCACGACATGTCCATATCCGAAGTCGGTGGATGGAATTTGGACATTCATCATAGATACAATTTCCACGAAGGTATTCTACAGAAAGGAGACGGTTCGAATATCTACTTGAAGCAAAAACCAAGGGTTATTTTAACGACTATGGGAGACGGACATCAGAGACCATTGGACTGTTACGATTGCGACGGGCAAGCTTCCAAGCAGAGACTTCTTGCGCCGGTAGCTCTTGCTACTTCGCCGGATGGTTCCATTTTCGTCGGCGATTTTAATCTAGTAAGGAAGATTCTGGTCGATGGTACCGTTAGGACTGTCGTTCGGCTCAAGTAAGTTTCCCGGTGAATTGAAATCCTTTTTTTAAGTCGTTATAAAATTATGATTACCTGAAACTGTAAAAGTTGTTCATTGGTATCTATCGCGATGAAACATCGAGTGATCTTTCCCTTTTTGGCACTCTTTTTAAAGAAAAAGCACGTTCGACTATTTTATTCTTATTTGAACATTTTTAGTTTATTCGTAGTTACATCATTCGTGGTACATCGTATTTAGTTTACATTATAAAGTAACAAAAAAATTCTTTGAACTGTATTTTAAAATAAAATTACACGGTGTTGAATGTTACTATAATATTATAACAAAGAATTATTAAAGTAGTAAGACCTCTTTACATAATTTTAAAATAAATTTTAGTTTAAAATAAAATTACACGGTGTTAAATGTTACTATAATATTATAACAAAGAATTATTAAAGTACTGGTAAGACCTCTTTGCATAATTTAATCATACCGAATTATTTTCTTTTTCAGTGCAACAAGAGTCTCGTATCGCTACCACATAGCCCTCAGCCCGTTGGACGGCTCGCTCTACATTTCCGACCCAGAATCGCATCAAATCATCCGGGTTCGTGACACCAACGACTACTCCGACCCCGACCATAACTGGGAGACGGTAGTTGGATCCGGAGAAAGGTGTCTGCCCGGTGACGAAGCACACTGCGGTGACGGTGCACTTGCCAGAGACGCCAAGCTTGCCTATCCCAAAGGAGTAGCCGTATCCGCTGACAACGTACTGTATTTCGCGGATGGAACGAACATTAGAATGGTCGACAGAGACGGTATCATCACAACGGTGATCGGCAACCACATGCACAAGTCACACTGGAAACCAATTCCTTGCGAAGGCACTCTAAACGTCGAAGAAGTTCATCTTCGTTGGCCTACAGAATTAGCAATCAATCCTTTGGATAACTCGTTGCACATGATCGACGATCACATGGTGCTTCAGCTTGCCCCAGACGGTCGTGTCAAGGTCGTTGCCGGACGTCCGCTTCACTGCGCCTCGCCATCCTCTTCGTTCGACACGGAACTCGCGACACACGCCACCCTAGTTATGCCACAGAGCATCGCGTTTGGTCCATCCGGTAACCTGTATATCGCTGAAAGCGATTCGCAAAGGATCAACCGAGTGAGAGTGATCGGTACCGACGGCAAGATCTCGCCGTACGCCGGAGCCGAATCCAAGTGTAATTGTTTGGAACGTGGCTGTGATTGTTTCGAGGCTGACCATTACCTAGCATCTACCTCGAAGTTTAACACCATATCAGCAGTGGCTGTGTCCCCTGATGGCGTGGTTCACATCGGTGACCAAGCGAATTATAGAATTCGATCGGTGATGGCGAGCATTCCGGACGCCAGCGGTGCCAGGGAATACGAGATTTATTCTCCGGCTACTCAAGAAATTTATGTGTTCAACAGATTCGGCCAGCACGTTGCCACCAAGAATATTCTCACCGGCGAAACGGTTTATCAGTTCACGTACAACGTGAATACCAGCAACGGTAAACTTAGCACTGTCACGGACGCGGCTGGTAACAAGGTGTTCCTATTGAGAGATTACAGCAGTCAGGTGAATTCTATCGAGAACACTAAAGGACAGAAATGCAGGCTCAGAATGTCCAGAATGAAGATGCTGCACGAACTGAGCACGCCGGACAATTATAACGTCACGTTCGATTACCATGGACCGACTGGTTTACTGAAGACCAAATTGGACAGTACCGGCAGAAGTTACGTATACAATTACGATGAATTTGGCAGGCTTACAAGTGCAGTTACTCCGACAGGGAAAGTTGTGAGTCTGACCTTTGATCTAAGTCTGAAGGGAGCAGTCGTGAAAGTGGGACAGAATAACAGGAAACCCATCTCGATGCTGATCAAAGGATCTTCGGTCGTTACGAAAGTTGGAGAAGCCGAACACAGAACAACCGTGCTTCCCGACGGGTCTGTAGGTCAAGTAACGCCATGGTCCCATGCAGTCAGCACTGATACCTTGCCGTATTCCGTATTGGCTGAAATTGAGCCGCTATTAGGGGAGAGCTATCCAGTGCCTGCTAAACAGAAAACAGAAATCGCCGGAGACCTGGCCAACAGATTCGAATGGAGATATTTCGTTAGAAAGCAACAGAGTAACAAAAATAGAGGCAATTCGAAGTCCGTGGCGCAAGTTGGTAGAAAGCTTCGTGTCAATGGGGATATTCTACTGTCCCTTGAATACGATAGAGAGACCAACAGTGTGGCGGTATTCATGGACGATGTCGAACTTCTAAACGTTACTTATGACAGAACAGCGAGACCGGTTAAATGGGGACCAAGAAATGGTATCTTCTCCGGCGTGGAGCTCGAATACGATCGGTTTAGTAGACTGACTAGTTGGACCTGGGGAGACATAAGTGAAACGTATGGCTTCGATAGAGCGGGAAGATTGTATGAGATCAAATACAGCGATGGTACGTCAATGGTGTACGCGTTCAAGGATATGTTCAGCAGTCTGCCATTGAAGGTGACCACACCAAGAGGAAGCGACTATTTGTTGCAATACGACGAGGCTGGAGCCCTGCAGTCGTTAACTACTCCGAGAGGACACATTCATGCCTTCTCGTTGCAAACTTCTCTAGGATTTTATAAATACCAGTACTACTCGCCGATGAACAGGCATCCGTATGAGATTTTGTATAACGATGATGGACAGATTTTGGCGAAGGTGTACCCTCATCAGAGCGGCAAGGTTGCTTACGTTTATGACCATACTGGAAAATTGGAGACTACTCTTGCTGGTAAATAATATCAATTACTACAATTCGTGGATTTAATTTAATTTATGGATTTAAGGAAAAAAAAGTTGTAAAATCATTATTGTTTGCTCTTTGACATTATTAAAAATTAAATTTGTATTTCTTTAATTTGAATAATGTAATGCTTAATGTAATGCTTAATTTTGACATTAATATTTTATTTAAATTATTCAAATATAACAGTTTTCTTTTATTTAGTCAATATCTCCTACTTAGACATGAACGAGAATTGAAAATTATGTTGTTTCTATTAATATCTATTTAGTGTTTATTATATAATTAATATATATAATTATAATATATATAATTAGTATATATAATTAATCGAATCCCAAATTTATCTGTGCAGGATTATCTTCGATTCACTACACGTACCAAGAAACCTCCAGTTTAGTACACAGCATCGACATCAACGAGCCAAACTTCGAGATGCGTATCGAGTACAAGTATCACGCTGGAATCGTCAAAGACGAGAAGATCAAATTCGGTAGCAAGAGTGGTTTGGACAATGCACGTTATCGTTATCAATACGACGGCAATGCTAGAATATCTGGCATCGAAGTTGACATCAATGGCAAACAGCTTCCTCAACTACGATTGAAATACAATCAAAATCTCGGAATACTGGAAAGCGTAGGAGATCTGAGAATATACAGAAACCTGTTCAACAGATCCGTCATGCAAGACAGCAGCAAACAGTTCTTCACTGTCACGGATTACGACGAACATGGTCGAGTTAAGACAGTTTTAATGAACATTAGATCGTTGGACGTGTTCCGTATGGAACTCGAGTACGATAACAGAAATCGTATAAAGATGAGGAAATTGTCCATCGGAAAGGATGCCATGGAGAAAAAGGAATGGACGAAGATGGAAAAGATTACTTACAACGCCGATGGACACGTACTGGAAGTAGCAGATACGGAGAATAATTGGCAGTACGCGTATGACGAGAATGGTAACGTTATTGGTGTCACGGAACACAACGAGAAGATCGCATTAGGGTATGATAGTGGAGATCGTGTCGTTCAATATGGCGACGTTGAATTTAATTCTTACGATGGTCGAGGATTCGTCGTGATTCGAGGAGAGCATAAATACAGGTTCGTTCGGTTCCATTTCTATACGAATATTACTAACTTTAATACGTTCCGTATATTTAACACTGAAACTACAAAAGCGGTCTTGAAACTACCAAAATGACCAGCTTGTAATTTCTCATAGAAATTTTATAAATTTACAACGATTGAGTTTGGGGAATTTTTCGTGATTTTCTGTGAAAAATATATATAAAGATTTCTTCTTACGTTATGTATTTGTTTAGAATACCTATCATTTTTATTCCTCTGGGTACAAATAGGTCTACTTTAACACTAGAACTACTGACTAATAAAGCATACTTATTTCTACCGAAAAAATCATAACGAAAGGTATATACAAAAAATACGCAATCGGAGGGAAACAAAGCTTTGTCTACATTTCTAATAGAAAATCACTGAAAATAGCCTCTGAGATGCCATATTAAATTTATAAAATTGCTGTAAAAAATTACGAATGGATCATTTTGACCATTTTGATAGTTCTAGTGTTAATCGTCGGTAGGTTTAGTGTTAAAAGAAACAAAAACGATTAAGTAGAAATTTAAATCCGAGCGTAAAGAGTTGCATTGAAATATTTAATTCAAATATTACAGATTAATTGCTGAAATTATTTATTTCATTGCTATAAAAATTAAAATCTTTCTTAATGAAAATTTTACTTTTACCTCCTGTCGTACATCACCGGTGATCTACGTGTTATGGAACGTGTTAATTATTATTATTCCCAGTAATAATAATTGTTACTATTATATAGTAACTATCCCTATTCTTAGATTATGCGATAACGTTTCTATTTTATTTCACACAGATACAATTCTCGCGGTCAATTGATCCACGCGTCAGAGCACAAGAAGTTCCAGATATGGTACTTCTACGACGACCGTGGCCGATTGGTAGCTTGGAACGACGACCGTGAGAACATCACACAGTTCTTCTACGCGAACCCGAAGACGCCCGATCTGATCACGCACGTTCACTTCCCGAAGTCGGCGAAAACCTTCCGGTTCCTCTACGACTCCCGTAACTTCCTCATGACAGTGGAAACATCCGAGCAAAGGTTCTACGTAGCAACCGACCAGAATGGTTCTCCTCTGGCACTGTTCGACACCAACGGAAACCTGATCAAAGAGATGAGACGTACACCGTTCGGAAAAATTATCAAGGACACCAACCCAGATTTCTATCTGCCGATCGACTTCCACGGTGGTCTTTTCGATCCGAATACTAAATTGGTCTACCTGAACAAAAGACTGTACGACCCGACTGTTGGCCAATGGATGACGCCGGCCTGGGAACAAATGGCGAACGAACTCACCACTCCAACGGACATCTTCATCTATCGTTTCCGCAATAATGATCCGATAAATTTCAAACAAAACGTCGAGTACATGACCGATCTGGGTAGCTGGCTGAAACTTTACGGCTACGACATCTCCGCAATGCTCGGCTCCGAGTACATGAAACAAATGGTGTACCAGCCCAGCGCGATGGTTACGTCGCCACAATTGACGCCAGACTTTGGCGTCATGTCCGGCTTACAGTGCATCGTGAATCGCGTGCACGAGAAATTCTCCGACCTAGGATTCGTACCGAAACCGTTGCTGAAACTGGAACCAAAGACGAGGAATCTTCTTCCCCGGGTTGCTCACCGTCGCGCTGTTTTCGGTGAAGTTATCCTGGTGTCCCGCGTCGGTGGACGAGCCCTCGTCAGTGTGGTAGACGGTGTGAATAGTGTCGTCCAAGACGTAGTGACTTCTGTGTTCAACAATTCGTACTTCCTGCCGCTGCACTTCAGCGTCCACGACCAAGACGTGTTCTATTTCGTAAAAGACAACGCTTTGAAGATTCGCGACGACATGGAGGAGCTTCGTCGCCTTGGTGTCATGTTTAACGTAACCACCCATGAAACCACCGAGCACGGCGCTGGTACCTGGAAAGAATTGAGACTGCACAATCCTGATGCTGCTGTTGTGATCAAATACGGGGCGGATCCTGAACAAGAAAGACACAGAATATTAAAGCACGCTCACAAGAGAGCGGTAGAAAGGGCCTGGGAGATCGAGAAGCAGCTCGTGATGGCTGGTTTCCAAGGCAGAGGCGACTGGTCCAAGGAAGAGAAGGACGAATTAATTAGTCGAGGCACGGTGAGCGGTTACGAGGGTGTCGATATTCACAGTGTCCACAGATATCCGCAATTGGCCGACGATCCCGGCAACGTGGCATTCACCAGGGACACGAAAAGGAAACGAAGGAAGAGCGGAAACAGACGCAACAGAATCCACAGGCACGACTCGTGATTCGAGGATGTAACGCGGGATCGTAACGCTATTTGGGACTTGATTCACGGACCCACGTGAATCGTGCCGCGAACAAACGTACCGAAAGAACAATGAAGAGAGACAAGACTAACGTTCGTTCCATCGAGCCGTTTATTACGAAAGGCTCATCAAGACCGCGTATACGTGCCGTCTATCCTCTATTCTCCTCGATCGTTCTCTCTGTTCTCTTCTCACCGCACTCGTGATCAAGATGGTGGAAATGAAAGGAAACATGGAAACGTGTCTTCTCGATTTGATCCGCGCCTAGAATCACGCGGTGCTGTCCGTTCGATCATTTTGTTCGTAGAAAATTCTGCTCGGTGTGCCATAATAGCGTTGCTTGTGACTCAATCGTGTTCGTAATCGTTTCTTTTGTCGACAGCACGATCGAAGATGTCCGTTCGACGACAGTGCGCTCGAGGAAAGACACGTGGATCGTGATGTGTTAAAAAATTGGAGCTAGTCACCAGTTATCACAAATGAAGTAAAAAAAAAAAAAAAAAAAAAA
>SMSQ01026224.1:7409-17518 GCA_019453375.1 Ctenoplectra terminalis
AATTTTTTTTTTTTTTTTTTGTCCAATCCTCGCAATTCTATCGTAAGACTGTTTTAATAAATCATTTTTGCTCGGGTTAACTTAATTAAAATTACTGTTAAATTATTATTCGAGTTACTGTTGATTTAAATAATATAAAAAGTGACTGGGGAGTAAAAAGTCACTGAATAATAAAAATAGTAATTATTGGCAGAGAATACCTGCAATAATAAATTCATAATTAGCAGAAATAGTCTAAGAATGATAAAAGTTATAGTTGAAACTATTGTTTGCTTACGTCAACGGGAAAAAAATTTTTTTATGAAAGAACAACGGTTGCTTCACTTTTTAAAGGACATAAGTGTAATTATCTGAATAATAATTAATCTGAATAATAACGTTTTAATAAAATAGGACAAATATAAATGTAATTATTATATTATTTACATTAGTAATATTGATTACGATATTATTAATTATAATAGTACTACAGTATTATTATTTTTGTTTTTAAAAAATATCTACGAAGCTTAGAAAAATTATTATTCTATTCTTCTAGCATTAAAATACCGGAACAAGATAAAAAATATTTTTCGAAAAACATTATTCAACCATCAGTGCATACTTTTAATAATACAGATTCCGTAATAACAAAAACTCAATTATTTATTAAAAACGTACCAGTTTTTCCGCTTGTTATCGATTCATGCATAAACAAAACCGCTACTCGTGCGCACACGATTCCGTCAAAGAAAATATGATTTCAATGAGCGCGTAAGTTAGTTAACATACTCGCGCGCGCATACATTGCGAAAATCTTAACAATTTATTCCGCGATTTCAAGTCACTGCGTATTTTCATTTCCTCCTGGCATGGTCAATCCGTGGTGAAAGAAAAATATGTTGATCTTCAACTTTCGAACCGATTTATCGTCAACCAGACTCCTAGATAACTTTTAATCTGTCGCAGTATTTCCCGGACAGTTTGTCGCATTATTTTCTTGTTTACGATCAGAGATTTAGTAACACAGTTTGCATAATAGCGATATCGTTTTGATTTTTCGATATATCAGACGAATGATTGAAAAAAAAAAAGATTTATTTCAATAACACACTTGTATCGTACAAAACAGTGAATTATTTTTTTTATTTATTTGAAATCGTATTGTTTTAAGTAAAATTCTGATTTATATTGTATTTCATCGTAATTTACATTTACAGTAACTGTAAATGCTTAGTTACCATCTAAAATACTTAAACTAATTTTATCTTAAATGTTATTTCATATACAATCTTTTTTTAAATTATTCGTAAACAAATAATATACATTGTTTACGATACTGAAAAATTATAGGATACGCTCCGATGCTCGCGTTCCTCGCGATAAAAGAAATCAAAAATTTCTTTACAGTTTTCTCACTCGAAGTATTATTTTAAAAATATAAAGAATCAAAGTTTCTGTATCGAAACTTTCGCCGCGCGCATTTCAAATATATCCAACAGCTGCGCGCGCAGCGTCACAGGTTACACGCACGCTAAAAGCACGTGCAAACACAATTCGCGTACGCTTGGTCGAAGAAATATAAAATTGTATAATCATCGCAGGAATCAAAGTATAGATACGTACACACGTTTAACGATAAATAATAATTGCATACCTCGTTCAAGTATCTTATCTCTAATTTGCCTTTCTTATTGTAGCACAGCTGATTCTTAGGCAACGTTGGGGTTAGGGACACTGACTTTCCACGTGGTCGAAAATTTGCACACTTTTTAATTCCTTAAAAACTTAATTATAATAACTTACTTTTTGCTGGAAGCTTTATTTTGTATACTAGATCATGGATATATTATGCAAATTATATATACTTGTGAGAATACAATGAAAAAAGTAGAACTTTTGCTGGAAGCTTTACATATTTTGTATACTAGATCATGGATTATTATGAAAATTATATATACTTGTGAGAATACAATGAAAAAAGTAGAACTTTTGTTGGAAGCTTTATTTTGTATACTACATATATGGTTACTAGATCATGGATTATTATGCAAATTACATATACTTGTGAGAATACAATGAAAAAAGTAGAATTTTTGCTGGAAGCTTTATTTTGTATACTACATATATGGTTACTAGATCATGGATTATTATGAAAATTATATATACTTGTGAGAATACAATGAAAAAAGTAGAACTTTTGCTGGAAGCTTTATTTTGTATACTAGATCATGGATATATTATGCAAATTATATATACTTGTGAGAATACAATGAAAAAAGTAGAATTTTTGCTGGAAGCATTATTTTGTGTACTACATATATGGTTACTAGATCATGGATTATTATGAAAATTATATATTCTTGTGAGAATACAATAAAAAAAGTAGAACTTAAGTAAAAAATTGCTTCATCTACCAGATAAGTGTTTCATTTAATAGAAAATATATAGAATTTTAATAAGGCACAGTAATTTTGTAAATAGTGCAATTAAATTCTTAATAATTTGTGTACTTGGTCAAGTATTAGATCACTGATGATTTAGATATTTTGTATATTTGTTTATATCATGTGTACTGTGTGCAGTTTTGCACCTTTAAATATCCTACGAATGCATAAAAATCCGCAGTCTAGTTGTTACTGTATTCTGACGATAAAATAAGCTAAAGAAAAGAGAATGTTACTAAGAGAATCATAAGGAAGAGAATAACAGGTACTATTCCGTCTTTCGATAGTCGACACCGTTGTTGTGACGATTATAATTTATCATGTGTCTTCTCGTTCTTTCTCAGCCCTCTCACTCGTTATAATACACATTGAAAGCAAGCTGGATAGAATGATTCGAAATAAACACGCAGCTGACCGAAAGAAAAAAAAAGATACGCAAATAAGTGGACCCTTGTGATCAAAATGTTTCAAGTATCGAATTCTATATTCTACAAATGTGTAATTAAATATTTTCTTTATTGATTTGTTAATTATTTTATTGCTACGCTACCATTAAGCGTAGGTTAGAATTCTTGCAAATATTAATTAAATAATTAAAATTGCAGTTACGATAAAACGCAACGATATTTCAGCAACGTTGTAGACATAATAATTATTGCACAGTTTGGCGCGTACTTTTCCTCGAAAAACGAAACAGTTGATCTATCAGTATTGGTCGAGTTGGGAAACATCCTGAATAAAAATCACTCGGCAGATATTCACGGTGATAATACTAAATGGGATTCTGTGTACAGGGTGAAACGTTTAAACGGAACCAACATTTGTATTTCTCTAATATTTTCGACCAAACGAAATAAGAAAATCATTGATATAATAAATCTAAAAATGATTTGTCTTACCGTTTTTTTATAATCTTGAATAACTAATATATCTTCGGAGAGAAACACGCGATATAAAAACAAAGTTAACAATTCAAGATAATGTGAGAAACAAATCATCTTAAAACAAAGTTGCGTATAANTTTTTTTTTTTTTTTTTTTTTTTTTTTTTTTTTTTTTTTCATTTTTATTCCAATGATGTAGGAATTTCCTTCGTTCTCTTCGTTTCTAATTGTAAAAATAATTCTATTTATAATATTTTAAGGAAAGATGAATGCGATCGAAGAACTCAGGGTTAATTAAACGATATGTTACTGAAAAAATACTCGAAGGAAGAGTGCGACGCAAGTGACATTATCTGTAGCTCGTGAAATCGAAACGATTGCTACTGAAGTTATACAATATACGCGTACCAAGAATTAATAATCATACGTGAATGAACTTGAACTTTTACCTAGCTATTCTAATTCATTAAAATTAATCAAATTCTTTAAGATATACGAATAAAATTGAATACCGCAATTGAAGTATAGAAATTATATTTATTCAAATTAGTATAGAAATTAATTTATTCAAATTATTTGAATATATTTGGAAATTGGGTAACTGGAAATTTTTTAATATTTGGAAACAAAATTATTCTTTAATCATTTTTTTCTTTTTTTAATTATTCAAAGTACTCCGATAAATTTTTTTTTTTTTTAATACTCGTATAAAATAAAATATTAACTACTGATCTTCTCAAGTGTAACATTTTCAAAGCGTAAACATATTTTTAATTAGTATATTATAATGATAAACATTTAAAGCGAGAAACCAATGGAAGATTAAATATATTTAGTATTGATATTGTTTTTTTTTTTTTATGTGTATATATAAAGATACGTTGTCTAAATAATTACGATTCAGCATTTATCTGTATTAAATGACAAACATTGTTAACTTCTGAGGGAAGATGTTTTCTTTAATGTTAAAAGACATTTGTTTTTCAAAGATTATGTAAGTAACAGAATAGTAAACTTTAGGCAAAGTTCATTCTATAGTGTAAATTCAATGTGTAAACTGTTTTGAACAGTTTTTTTTTTTTTTCCCTCTTTTTGTCAACCGTTTTCCTCCTCGATAGTAAATAACATGTTATAAATGATTAAGATGCGCATAATTGTATGCTTTGGAATCATTCGAAAGATAATGATAATGATGTACATGTAGCATTATCAAAAACAGAGAGATCTCTGTTTCAAAGAATATGTTTTTGTAGTCGAATTAAGCTGGTTGATTTCATATTCGAATTATAAATTACTTTTAAATTAACATTATGTACTATTTTATAAATTTAGATGATAATTTTGATAATTATCAATGGTAGATGAATATTGGATAAAAGTTTAATGTTAAATAATTTTTTTCCCAGTAATTTTGAATATCGTACAGATTAAAGTGATGTAAAATATAAAAAAATATATAAGAATATACAAATGCAAAAAAATGTTAAATTATTTTTTTTGAACAATTCTGATAAACAACAAGATGTCTTTTATACTTCTATATTTCTATTCTTGGAACCACACATCTTCTTTAATAAAATTATCATATCTTTCGTGGTATTAAAGATGTCTTCATATTTTCCACATATTTCTTATAATAATTAAATTACCATTTCTCAGCTATCGTTCATAATTTTAAATACAGAGTAAAGCTTTATTTATTAACATTTAAAAAATTGTTTTATCGAGAGAGAAGAAACTGCTTGATTAAATTACATTTCCATTCGTACAATTTCATCGAATAAGTTTTCAATTGTACAAAATTAATTTTAACCAATTGGTATTCAAATATTTTGTTCATTTATTGTTTCACAGATTTAGCTGTAGTGATAGGACGCGAAGTAGAATTTTTCGCCCGAAATAAAACCCTAATCGGACAGGCGAACCTGGAGGAAGCTGTGAGTCTATCAGCGTTGGCTTATGATGATATTACCCGAACGATGTACTTTAGTGATTTGAGTAATAAAAATATGACGATATTCAGTAATGATCTGACAGACAAGAATTTCACATTGAAACCGCTGCTTAAAAGTAAGTATATCAAATTATAACAATTATTTGATTATTTATCTACATCCAAATATTACATCTTTTATCTTTGTTACTCTTCAATGTGTGCAATCAGTTTTGAACAACTCACTCATCAAACTTGATTAGCAAATAGTAAATAAGTAATATTTCATAGGTGTAGAAAGAGATCATTTTTGTTAACACTACCTGTTGATTTAAAATCCCATTGCTAACATAAAAATCGATATTCCAAGATCTGTGAAATANACCAATTGGTATTCAAATATTTTGTTCATTTATTGTTTTACAGATTTAGCTGTAGTGATAGGACGCGAAGTAGAATTTTTCGCCCGAAATAAAACCCTAATCGGACAGGCGAACCTGGAGGAAGCTGTGAGTCTATCAGCGTTGGCTTATGATGATATTACCCGAACGATGTACTTTAGTGATTTGAGTAATAAAAATATGACGATATTCAGTAATGATCTGACAGACAAGAATTTCACATTGAAACCGCTGCTTAAAAGTAAGTATATCAAATTATAACAATTATTTGATTATTTATCTACATCCAAATATTACATCTTTTATCTTTGTTACTCTTCAATGTGTGCAATCAGTTTTGAACAACTCACTCATCAAACTTGATTAGCAAATAGTAAATAAGTAATATTTCATAGGTGTAGAAAGAGATCATTTTTGTTAACACTACCTGTTGATTTAAAATCCCATTGCTAACATAAAAATCGATATTCCAAGATCTGTGAAATATTTTGAAACAACTGCGGCGTCTTTCAAGTTTTTGACAAAGTACATAACACCGCCTAAATTTTTAACTGTTCCAGAATTTAGATTGAACATACAAAAAAATGATTTGTTAAAATTGAAAGTGTACGAAAAATAATCAACTTTAAATTAATTTTTATTTAAATTCTCCTTTTCTACAATACGATACAATCAGAAGTCTGAATTTTCACTGTTGCGTAACAATAGCACCGCATCGATAAAATCAATGATAAACAATTTTAATATCTCGTAGGGCCACCTTTTTTTGTAATTAGCTCGAAAATTGTGTCTGGAACGCTATCAATAAGTTTCCGAAATATATCTCTACTTATTTCGTTCCTTATTTCTATTATTGCATTTCTAAATTAGTAAATAACAACGCCGGTGCTATAGTTGCGCAACAGTTGAAACTCACATTTTCTATTATACTGTTTTGTATAAGAGAGCAATTTAAATGTGATTTAGTCCACAGTTCATTTTTCTCATACTTCTTCAATTTCTACAATTAATTCTTTTGCACTTTTAATCTAAAGTATAAAACGGCTAAAAATTTAGTCGGTGCTATAGTTGTGCACCGCAGTGTATCTAAATGTATACTTTATTATCTCCAGGACAAACAAAGAGTTCCATCTGTGGGCTAGCTTTTGATACCAGGACCAGAACCATATTCTGGAGCGACGCTGAGCAAGAAGTCATCATGAAGATGCACGTGCCATTGATCGGGTCACCGGAAAAGCCAACGTTACTCCACAATTTAACGAACCAGAATCCGCGCGGTATCACTTTGGACGTGTGTAACAGGTGTGCCATTTATATCCTCCATTGATATCGTCGCTGATAACCACATATGTGCAATTATACGACGTTTAAATCTATTAAAGAAAAAGAAAGAAAAAGAAAAAAGAAAAATTAATGAAAAGATCAAAACACTGTATAAAAGAAACCCGAATATCCTAACAAATATACTTTGTTTTCAGCCATATATACTGGGTGAACAGTAACAATACAAATCCAAGTATCGAGCGGTCAGATCTAGACGGAAGCAACCGAATGACCATAATCAAAGAATATTTATACGAACCAGTGGCCGTCGCCGTGGATCACATCGAAGAGAAACTCTACTGGATCGACGACGTTGAGGGCTTACGGATTAAAATCGAGCGTAGCAACCTCGACGGTACCGAACGTGAACTAGTAGCCTACCCGAAACGCCATGATCCAGTTTATCTGGCAGTAGATCATTATTCGATATATTGGTCCGATTTGGTGCACAGAGTTGTCTGGACGATGCCGAAAAACGCTAAACTTGGCGACATGCCGACCACGTTCCAATCGTACCATACGTCGAATAACGACGCCAGTCCTGCTGGAATCGTTGCGCGCGATAACGTCGGCAAGGTAAATTGCACGGCGATGGGGAAAACAAGACAGAAAACCAGCGTGGCGAATTTAACGTACGCGAAGGGAAAAGGGTCGTACAATAATTTGATAACCAGCACGGAGGAATCGGAACTGACCACCGAGACGTCCAAATACTGTCTGAATGATGGCTATGCGGAAGATAAGAATGGCATATGCCAATGTAGACTTGGGTGAGCGTTTAATTATTAATGTACCATTGATAACTCATAATAATTGGCGAACGTAAAACATTTATCAGGGTAGTAAAACTACTGTTTGCGATACTATTTAAATGAACGTGACTCTTCAAAAATTTTCAATTAAATTTTATATTACTTTAAAACGAAGCAAATTAATCGAATGAATAAAAATTTGCGAATATTTGTAATTTGTTTTCTATTTAAAACAATACTTTTTTAGTCTAAGTTTTTACAATGGTCCTGTGAAACTTACAAAAGATCAGGAATAAAAATGTAATGGATGGAATATGAAATAAATCAGGATTTTATTTATTTCAGGTTCACTGGTACGTATTGCGAGACGAATCTTTGCCATAATTATTGCTTCCAAGGTAGCTGCAGTATAAACAGTGACGGGTTACCCGCGTGTAAATGCGATGACACGTTCGTTGGACCAAGATGTGAAACGGACCTGTGCAAAGACTATTGCTTGCACGACGGTCAGTGTTCCGTCCAAAATAAGAAACCAGTTTGTAAATGTAAATATTCAGAAGGATCTCGTTGCGAGATCTTAAGCAATACCACCGAACTTTGTGAAAAATTTTGTGCAATCGCTGAACCAGTTCCTACTAGCGCCGCTACCGTTAACTGCAGGTACATCACTTTTGTTAAGCTATTTAATTTCATAAGAACATAAAGAAATTCTTTAGGTAAAATAATTACTCATTCAGTGGCAGAAAAAAAGAAGAGAAATATTTTAAACAGTCAGAGATTTGTTAACACGTTAAACGCCACGTCGATTTTGGTCGACTTTCCTTTAGGCTGTGTGCTGTGATAATAATTCACAAACATTTGGTCGCAAAATAATTAGGAATTTAAGAAGAAAATTATAGAGGACTGGAAAGGAAGATCGTATCTTTGTTTAATGTGATTTAATAGAACTCGTTGATGAATTATAAGGTATTATTTTTTAAAATTGATAATGTCAGTTTTCGGAAATCAACGACGCATAAACGAAAATTTCAGCGTCGATCCGTAGGGACCGGCGTGGCGCTTAACGTGTTAAGAGATATGTTTGGTAAACTTAAAATTACAGTTTGAAGAGAATACAAATTATAACCAATCCTTGTTACTTTTTTTTAACAGGTGCGGCGAAGAAAATGAAAGAACTGCACAAATAGTGACATTTAAAGAGAACGATAAGTACAGAACGTTGCTACCAATCCTTGGTGCGTTCGTCGCTTTACTTGTTCTCGTGATAGCTGTACTTAGTTACTATGTGAATAAATTCAGAAAACGGCCACGCATCAAAAAGCGTTTCGTCGTCAGCAGAGGCGGTGTGACACCGCTCACGTCCCGGCCACAACTGCCGGATAATCAGTGTGAAATAACCATAGAGAATTGCTGCAACATGAATATCTGTGAAACTGTGAGTGATCCATCAGCTAAAATATAAAAATCATTCGCGTGCATGCTAGGTATGAGCGTATGACATGTGCAATGAGTTGAAGATGTAAGATATGTATCGCATACCTATAATAGGTATACGAGATACACTTCTATATTCAGGGTAAAAGAATCTGTTAAAGAATTGAGGCAATTAATTCAAACATCTCGACTAAAACGGATCGTTTCTTTTTCCCTGTATAAAAGATTTAAGTGGAAATTAAGGACAAAGAGATCGTAACGTCGTTGCCCTCTATTTTTTTAAATTAATAATGCTTGTTACTTAATTACAGTTAAGGATGCTTAATTATATTTGGGATACTTAATACTTAATTATAATTGAGACAACTGCATATTTATTATTTACTAACTTTGATGCTACTATAATAAAAATTTCGCAATTTAATTGTGATACCTGTTGCTTTTATATCCTGGTTAATATGCAGCTGTGCATGAATTCACATGAATGGAATTCTTGTACGAAATATAAGTTCTCTTTTTTTTTTTTTTTTTTTTTTCATTATTTGTTTAAGTTTTTTGGGAAATTAAAACAAATTTCTTTTTTTCACATTCGTGGCCATTGTGTGATACTCAATTAAACATCTTTTTTTTATTTATAATTATAATGATTCAAACATAGTTTGAACGGTTTCAAAACCTTTCTTTTTTTTCAAACTGTTCGAAATATTTTTGACATCATTTGAAAAAGATGTTTAGATGTTCAGTCTTAACTGAGACACCAAATACAGTAATCTTCCATTAATTTAATGATTATGAGCTTAGAAAAACTTGTACTGCCAAATTATAAATCTCGAACGAATAAAGAATTTTTTTCCAGTATAAAGAAGTTATTCAGAATTAATAGCAACCTTTCTGTAGACTAGTGATACAAAAAATGATTAGAACTTCAGTGTGAAAACACTGTATCAATTTTTTTTT
>SMSQ01026225.1:35365-65838 GCA_019453375.1 Ctenoplectra terminalis
CTCTCTCTCTCTCTCTCTCTCTCTCTCTCTCCCTCTCTTTCGTTGTTCCTCTTTGCCTTTCCTCGTGATGAATAAAAAACGAAATTTCGAAGGACATACATCGATTGCGGATCGATTGCGTTGGGTATAATGGACGAGTTACGTAAAATTCAAGATTCTGATAGGTGTTTCGTCGGTTTGTAATTTGTTTGAAAGGATGATTCGACGGTGAATAAAATTTCAAAACGAATTTATTTTATCTGTACTCGGTCTGTGACACAAGACCGTGGACGCGATATCTCTGAACGTTGACGCTTAATGATAATTTAACCCTTTGAACTCCATTGGCGCCGCTGTGGCGTCTCGTGTCATTTTATTCGTATATTTAAATATTTTTTTTTTGTTTTAGAATAAAGCAAATGAACGAGATGAATAAAAATCGTAAACATATATAATATTCCTTTTTCTTTAAATAACACTTTTTCAGTTTTTATAACAGTCCCCTGAAACTTAAAAAAAAGTTCAGGAGTGCAAAGGGTTAAACTTACACGGTCCTCCCCAGTACGCATTCTTCGTTAAGCTTCTTCAAGCAGACAATGACCCAAAACCTGGAAGCCGCATTTGTACCGAATGGAAGGCGAGAAATGACATCACGGTGCTTCCTTGGCCGTCCTATTTTCCCGATGCAAATCCTATCAAAATCGTTTGGGCTGTCGCGAAGCAGAAACTCGGAGGAAAACCCTTTAACGTCGAAAGGGTTACCGCATCGAATTAAAAAGATGCCGAAGTCGCTGCCAGTCTCGTACCCTGAGTAATTTGTCGAAAAGCGTGCCGAGACGTTGCGAAGCAATAATCACCGATCGAGGAGAGTTGACTCGCTGCCAACGATAAGTAATATTTTTCAGAAAAAGAAATCATTTCTGCGGAAATATCGTGTCGCAGACTGTAAAACTTTCTAAAAATTAAGGTCACAGATCTCGAAACGTTAATCTTCTCCGATTCTCCGTAGTTGAAACCCACCCCTGAGCTTCTATGAAATATCTAAGTCTACTACTTGTTATTCTAAATACGAGAACAATACATTCCCCGAAACGAGGAACAATATCCACGTCACGAGGATCAAATCCAACATATCTATCCTCTCGTTCGAGGGTTTCGAATTTACAGTGGAAACGGATACCGGTTCGATGAAGCCACCCCGTTCGCTTCCGCCCTAGCCGAACGCTCGGTCATCGTTTGGGTCGCGCAAAAACTTTTCGAGTGCTTTTTATCGCGAAACTTGCTCCGTTTGGCCCCTTGTTCCACCCTTTTCTTCGTGGCGTGGCTCGTCGATCGAGCTGCCCCTTTCTTTCTCTTTCTCTCGTGAAATTATCGTGAAGAGAAGTTACGTCACGGGGGTCGATAAGTTTCTTGCGAGAGCAGGGGGGTGCAGGCGATTACCACGACTCTAGTAATTGCCAAACTTCTTGGCCCGTGTTTTCAATTCAGATCACGAGGTTCGGAGATTTTTTTTTTTTATTTTTTTATTTTTTTTTTTCGCCAAGTGTGTGGATGGAATTAATTGATCGAAGTTTTGATCAATTTTTGGTTTCGGTTTGGCTAGGTTTAGAGCTGAAGAAGTTTTTTGTGGGAGTGTGAAACGAAATCTGAAGATTATTTGGGAAAGAGTACGAAAGAAAGTTTGAAGAGTGCCAAGCGAAATTTGGTTCGTCGTTCAGCTGTGAATTTTCTTAAAAAAAGTTTAATTTTTAGTGGTATTGATATTGAAACTGTATAAATTTGTAACGATGCATTTTTCAATATTTTCCGTGATTTCCTCAAAAAATAAAGATTAAAAACTTGTTCCTCTTGTCTTATGTACATTTAAAAATATCTATTATTACAATTTCTTCGGTACAAGTATACTTTAATTGTCGACAATGTTAGTCTTAAAATCCACCGCGCATCGCTTATTCTTATGCAACGAAAAAATGCTTCGTTTAATCATTTTTAACTCCATCGCATGGTCCGCGTCGAAACACTGAAAAATTTATAATTCCCACGAAACCCCGGCTAACCAATTAAAAAGTAATTCCCACGCATCCTCCGGCAAGACTGGACTAACTTCCCTTACGCTTGTATGTCCTCGAAACTTGCATACTAAAAAAATACACCCCCTCCAGATACAGACACGATTAATCGATTTAAACGGCTAACGAAGCGAGGCTTCTGGGTCCGCCACATTTATCCACGGTTCCATTAACAAAAGTGGATGCTTCTGGTAACACGAGCTTCCGTTCACCATTGTCCGCGACCACTGGCGGCTTAACTTTCTGAAAAAGTTTCACCCCGTCAAGCCAGGGCCAAGCGCTGTAAATTACCCCGCCGGGTTTATTAAGGCCAGCTACTTTGGTCACGGTCCGACGTCATCGGGCTCGATTCTTCTCCCTTTCTCTTTTCTATTCCGCTTCTTTTTCCCCTCTGTGTCCCTTTCCTTCTCTTTTTTTTTCCCTTCATTTCAACGGATTAACTTGTTCGAGGCCGACGAAGGAATCCATTAAGCCGACGGATCGGGAACGAGAGCCGCCTGATTGCCAAGGTTTTCGTCCTTGCAGACGTTCCGATCGATTCTATGATCTCGATCAACGTTGTAACCAATTTATTTTTAGAGGAAAGATTAGTTTCTCCTCTTTGAGAACGTTTTAAAGAGAAAATTGGTGGATAGACGATTGAAACGGAATATTCTCGAGGGTTTGTTTTAACTCGTTAACGGAAATCTTCTTGGTACGGTGAATTTAAAATTGGTAAGCAGGAGTTAATTTCAGTCGGGTCGATTTTAATTCTTGCAAATGTAAATATACGATATAACCTGTTTTTAATATAATATTTACAACGTACCGGTTGCAATATCGGTAATCCGTAATGCACCATTTACCGAAGATTATTCTCACAAATATATTCATTTTATATATTCGTGATTTTCTCAAAGCTGATTGGAATGTTCTGTAATTATCGTTACAGACGTAATAATAATTAATCGAGGCAATCGAAGCAATCGAAGCAATGCGAAGCGAACGCGAAATAAAATTAGCGCGTTAAAAAATGAGAAGTGTTAAGGAAGCTTGTAATACACTCGACTCTCGAGCATCCCTATAATTTGAGAGAGCAAAATCCAGGAATATTAAATTAATATTCAAGACACTAATTAATTTATGTAAATCATTTCACACACGAAACTCTAATGAAATTCTAATTAAACCCTCGAAAGGAAAAAACGAACGGGAAGCCAAGGGAGGACCGGTCCCGAGCCAGTCGTTTCGAATCGACTCTTCCGCGTGTACTCGCGCGATCGGCTCGATAGTTCGAGCTGGTTTTATCCAACGATGAACATAATTGAGTTAATATTGGCCGATTCGGTTTATCGCGAGTCATCGAGAATCGTGTAAACGACGCCGTGAGAGAATCAGCCGGCAATCAGAGGACCGTTCCTTGGAGCGCTTTAATTTCAGTTAACATTCGATGATTGTTCATAAATTTCTTAACGATCAACCGCATAGATACGTGATCACGGAGCTGCTTCAGAGCGACCTGCACAAGATCATCGTCAGCCCTCAGCATCTCAGCCCCGACCACATTAAGGTCTTCCTGTACCAGATCCTTCGAGGTGAGTGGAAACATTTTCTTTTCTTTTTCTTTCTTTCTTTTTTTTTCTTTCTTTTTTTTCTTTCTTTTTCATAATTTTTCATAATTCGTGTTCAGATTTATGAAACCAATATCGATAGGCTTTGCGTAGACAGCGCTTATCGACCGATAGCCTATTAATCGGTTTTTCAATTGCCAACGCCTACCGACCGATAGTCTATTAATCGGTTTTTCAATTGAAGGAAACTACCGATCGGTTCGTCGTTTTTATTTCGCTCAACCATTAATTATATTTCGCGTTCAATTGTTAGCAATCATAGAATAAACTCTTCTTGTTCTAACAAATTTTAAAAAGTTTCACTGACCGATGCTGACTACGAATCCGCGCGAAACTGAATCGGTCGATAGTGGAAATTTGAACGACGAGCGGTGGATCAAGTGTTAAGTCGTTAACCATTAATTTATGAACGAAATACTTCGCGAAGCAACGTTGTTTATGCATCTCTTTGAACGAAATATCTCTTCTGCCTTTTTTTTTTACGACGAACACTTTTGTTCTACGATCGAAATCGCAAGAAGCGTTCTTTCGGTAATTTTTCTCTTACGAACGTTACATTCCACAATTAATTTCACATCGACGAAATCGAATATGATCTGCAACGGATAGAAGCAGATTTTCGTTTCGTTTCACGGTTTTTACAAGCGTCCACCTGCAGTTCGAAGGCTCTAATCGACAGAACAGGTATCAGCAGGGAGAGTCCAGTTGCGCGTGGAGGCCATTTTGTCGGAACACTGCGAGCCTTCTCGGTTCGTTAGCCAGGAGTCAATTTCCTGCGCGGGCTCGTAGTCGTACACCGCTGAAACGCGGCGATTTGTACGGTTTCCAGCGTGTGTAACGCGGAAATCGCGTTAATTTTTCGCCCGAGAACATTAGACGTACGCGGAATTCCTGTTTCGAGCAGATAAACAATCTTTAATCACCCCGGATTATCGCAGAGTTTTATTATCTCGATCGCTGATTTATTTTATCAATCCAGCCTTTGGTACACGGTTATTTAAAAGATACGAAAAATTCTTAATTCTCGGGAATAATATTAAATACGCGATATGAACGCTGTATCTCTGTTGACCAAAAAAAAATTAGAATCACCAGTCGCCAAAGAGAATCCCCGTAAAGTGGACAAATTTGCATTCAACGGTTTCGTGTTTGGAATTCGCGGTTTCTATCTCAGCCCGTACGTTTTCCTGTTAGCGGATATTTTAACAACACGCGGCTCGATTGGCACGAACTTTAGGTGGTCCAATTACACTGCCTGGTTGAATGAAACGGAGTCTCTTTGAAGTGGCGAATCACGCTGGACACTGAGAATCGGAATTGAACGTGGGGGTTGGAAAATTGTGTACAGGAAATATTAGGTGCTTTGATGACAGAACTATTATTATCCTCGAGTGACTATTCTAATGTCGGTAGCAGCTGTTTCTGACGTTTTAACCCTTTGCATTGATAAATATTTCTAAGTTTCACGGAACTGTTGTAAAAACTTGAACTATTCTTTTGGAAACTGAAAGAAAGAAGAAAAAAAAAATTATACGCGTTTAAGATTTTTCATCTATTCGATTATGCTTTCGAAGTTTGCTTCGTTTTAAAATAAAAAGGATTTGAGTTGACAAAAATACAAAATTTAAGAAAGTTAGACGCGTCTCATAGTAGCGTGAATGAAGTGCAGAGGGTTAAACGAGTACCGCCCGATCAACAAAAAAAAAAAGAGAAAAAAGAACAAGTACGATAAAGCTCGGTAAGAAGAGTGAAAATCATAATTTAAACGGGGAAAAAAATAGGCGAAAAGGGGGGGAGGGCGGACAGAAAGTGAGATGGATCGCTCTGCTCGGTGAGGCCGCAAGAAACGCCTTGGAAAGCTACGAGAGTGCCGGTGGTAGTTAGACTTTCAAATGAGAAAGGATTTAGCGTTAACAAAGAAGCAGAAACAAATGAGGGAATATATCGCGGCCGGCGGACTACAGAAATAGCGCGGAAAAGGGTTGACGACTGCCGCTCTCGGGGCTCTTGATAACAATTATCGCTCTGTGCTCGAGGAAAAACTCGCGGACCACTGGGTAAAGTGGTGGTGAAAGAACGAGTGGGATCAACCGAGTATTCCGGTGTGAAATTTAATTGTAGTACCATTTCAGATTCTATAGCGTGATTATTTGAAGTCATAATAAAAAAAGAAAAAGAAAAGAAAAAATACTAATAAAATGATGTTGGATTTTTGTGTAATACAGGCGATGGATATCGATTTATTAGGGTTTGAGTAGCATCGGAGGTAATTTACTAATCTATTGGAATAGATTTTAGTTAATTCGATTATGACAGAAATTGGAATTAATTATTTCAAAATTCTTAACATTCGTACGAAGTTCGCGGAAAGCAAGCATCCGAATAATTTCTTCCGTATCACGAGACACGAGATTCAGCGTCAATCAACGACCCGAGATTACGAACTGGAATAACAATTCTCCTGTTCCGGGAGGCGTTGAAAATCCTTAGAATACAGTACCCCGCCGACCTGGAAACTTGGCAAAAGATTAGAGCAATATCGAGTATCCCAGGGGTTAATTAAGCTCCGCTCTGCCGGTCGAATCGTCGGAAAAGACCCAAGTTCTCCAGGAGAGAATGGTGGAAAACTTGGTGGAATGATATCGATTCCTTGGAATCTGAAAAGATATCCATTGTAGAGATAAAGTTTATTCGGATTACAAGAGATCGTTCAAGAACAACACGAAGGAAAGTTTCTAACAGGGAAACAGGGAGAAGAAAAAAAAAAGAAAAAGAATAAAAGAAAAACAAGAATAAGAAGAAGGTAGACACGAATGATTCGGTGAATGGAAAGAATGAAACATAAAGCGCTGGAAAAAAGAAGAGCACGGTGGATGAAACTTTTTCCGGTGCTTGTAAAAATCTACACCGTATTGCATAGAGCTTCGAAGCGAGGAAAGGGTAAACAGGATCGTTTCTATTCATCCCTTGGGATCATCTCTGGATCTTCGTGGCGTTGGTGTGCGTCTTGCAATGTCTGACTCGTCGAATTACCTAGCTATCTTTCGGGAGCCTTGGTCGACGTGTCTGGCGAGTGACGGTCTCTTTCTCCTTTCCCGTGTCCCACCCAATTTCACAGTGTTCGCAGTAATAGGACGCTAATTTGTCGTCGTGTCCGTTTTCTTCCATTTTTTTTATTTTTTAACATTTTTTTTTAATTTTTAATTTCTTTTTTTTTTTGTTTTTCTTTGTTTTTCTTTTTTTTCTTTTTTTTTTTTTTTTTTTTGGAGTCTCGGTTGTACGTAAGAACATCGAGGCTCGGGTTAACACAGCTTTTCGTCGGGGAGATCGATGCTCTTTTTACTCGACCTTCCACTTCGTTAAGACAGTTGTTACCCGACTCTTAGCTAAAGCCTCGAATTTCAGTGTTGGTTCACTGGGTTCGTTAAAACGATGGAGTTTGTGCACGGAGAGCTCTTCGTCGATATTTTCAGAGACTCGTCCGATGGCTTTAAGAAAAGCTTATAAGGTGTAATTTTTTTTGTCTCGACGCTAGACTTTTATGCGATCCTTGAAAAATTGGAGACAGCGCGCGAGTTTTCGTCCTACGCGATCGCAAAGGTTATTCGACCAGCGTAGAATTCAGTTTTTGACGACACACTTTCCTATCGAGCTGGAAAATCGCCCGAATGATCTGCAAGTCAAGCGTGAACTTCGTTTCTGTCTGACGATCGCTCCTTGATCATGCAACATTGAGCTGACTGCAGTCACTGTTGAGCATTTCCTGCATAGTTGCCTTATGTTACACCGGAGACGTTTCTCTTTTTTCAGTTCTTCATAGCAGGCGGAATAAGATAGTAGTATAATATACAAACTTGAAGAAAATAAAATATTTTATACGTGTCAGGATTTAAAAAGTTTTCAAACGCGAGTCACAGTTTTTATTGCACAAAAATGTCTGAGAAAACAGCGATTGAAATGGTTTAAAATTACCTTCGGTTAACTTCAATGATCAACTCGATCGACGCAAAGAAGAAAATAAAAAATTACAAAGAAGGAACGCTCCGGATCGATGGACAATTAAACGCAGATTCGTGAATACATTTTCGTGAAGAAGTTCCACTAGACGGTTTGAAGAAGCAGAAGCTCCGATCAACCCTTTTTAAACGAATTTCTATGGGGGATGGTAAAACCTGGCACGGAAAACGAGTAACGACACCACTCGTGTCGGTCCTTCGACGAGAGAACCCTTTTATCCGACGGAGAGAATCAAAGTCGTGTCTCAGGGTGGATCAAAACAGGGATATTTCCTTTCCTAAGTCCTTCGATATTTATTTGCATCGCGTATTGCGCCATTCTTAACGAAGCCCCTCTTCTCCTTTCTACTCTAAAAAAGTTTCAACTTCTATAAAATATTAAACAAAAAAATTGTTGGGTCATGTAGATTAATTTGTTGTAACATTATTCGTATAATCATTCGTTAGAATTTTTTACGAACTATTTTTGTAGTAATTTCTTATTAACCCTTTGCACTCGACTGGCGCCGCAATGGCGACGTACATAATTTTCTTCAGAGATTAAGTTTTGAATTAAATTCTGTATCTTGGTCAATTCAAACACTTCTTTTGTTTTAAAATAAAGTAAATTAGTTAAATAAATAAAAAATCGTAAACATTTGTAATTTTCTGTTTCTCTTTCCAAAAGAACGCTAAGTTTTCACAGTAGTCCTTTGAATCTTAAAAAAGTTCGCCAGTGCAAAGGGTTAACATAAAATTCACCATTTTGTCAAAGAAATATTTCACGAGCTCGATTGAATTATTCAAAAATCGAGGAACATTCTGTTATTCATTTTCTGAAACACCGTAGCGTTTGTAAAATTCTACGCAACATCATCTTGAAATCGATCGCCGAAAGAACACACCAGACACGCATCCTCCCTCTTTCTCTTCGAGCAGAATCGTCGCGTAATTATTTCGAAAAAGTCTGCCTCCCCGCGAGCTTCCTCAGCTTTGTCCCCCTTGGTGGCTGAAGAATCCCCGAGTTAATTAAACCAGCGGCCGCTCTTTTTCCAAAGCGACCGCTCGAAAGCATTGCTCGAAAAAAAAAAAAGAATCTTACTTTAAAGCGGTCGCGATTCTTTCTCCATCCCCGCGACGCTCTTCTTCGGCAACCCCTCCGTCGACGCGTTCTCCACCCCCGTTATCGGGCCGCGGCTCTTTCCCTCCCGTTTCCTTTCCCCTCTTTCACCTTGTCCGTTCTCACTCACGCGTAGAAATGCAAATAATGGGGAACACGCGTCGCGAGAGCGGAATAATTTTCGTGGAAGAAAAGCAGTCGCGGAGTAATAATTATCGACCCTGAGGACACGGGTTGCTTGGAAGAATATTTACCGTGTTTGAAAGAAAAGGGATCCCAGGATTGCTGGATGTTAGTTTTTATCTTACAATGATTTTGGGAATTTTGTGAAATTTTTAGGGGATGTGGTTTTTTGTGGAAATTAATCGATCTGGGAAATCTTTTTTTTTACAAACCAATTAACTTAACTGAATAATTTGGACTTCTATTTATTAGAATTCATCGATCAATCTTCCACGGATCAAAATAGTCCCTTCACACTAAAATGAAACAAAAAAAAAAATTAAAAAAAAGGAGAAAGGAAAGCAACACATTCTTAAAATATTCAAAACATTCAACTATCCCATCGATGGCAATCTACGATGCTCAACTCCATTCATCGATCGAGCATTTCGCCGAAGGGTGGAAACACCGAAAGGGAGGTTAGGTTTTGCGCGATCGATCCTCTTTACGAGCGCTGTCCGTGGCACTCGGGTGAAACGAAATCGTCGTCGAGCAGCAGGAGGGTCGTGAAAGGGAGAAAGAAGCAACGTGGGGACGCGGGATCCGCGCGTTAATTTATCGCCGTTCTATCCCGTCGGCTGGTCGTGTTTCGACGAGCAAAAAGATCACCGATCNAAAAAAAAATTAGGAATATTTGTGAATCGAGGAGGATATGGGAGAAATGCAGGAAATTAAAGAATTCCAAGCAGAACTTAAAAAAATATTTCAACCTAACGATCCACGAGATTACTTTGATTTGGAAAAGAAAAAGAAGAAGAAAAAAATACGTGTATCTAAGAGGTTGACAGAAAATTGACAACGTGGATACGAGCAGAGAATAAGAAGCGTGCGTCGCATAGTGGATGGATCTGGGACTGGAGAGAACCGGCGTGTTAATGCGAGACGCGAAGAAAAAGAAGAAGAAAACGCGGGTTGAGACACGGCCAGACGAAACGGGTGCAAGTAGATCTAAGAGATAATAAAGCTGAAATACGGGAACACCGTGAACAGGACACTTCTCGACGTGCTAACTACGCTGTTGGAAGATCTGCATTAATTTTCACTTATAATGCGATCCAGTGCTCTAAGCTCTCCGTCTCACGGAAGCTGTTTACTCGCGGAAAAGAGTGGTTCGTGTTACTAATTCTCGAATAAAAAACGAAGCGGAGAGTGTTTGATAAAGATGAAACGTAAATCGAGGTATTTAGGATTCTTTGCTTCTTGTTTTAACAAGCGTAATTAGAGTTGGATGCGATTTCTTCGAGTTTGTTTCGTCGTTGAAACGATGCATAGCATTGGATCGAAGCAACGCGATTTTCAAAGACAAGAATTCTATTAATTACACCCAAGCTTCGTTGCTTCGATCGAGCAATTATTTAATAATAATTAAACAGAAACAGCCAGCGATCGCGGATCGATCGGAACCAACGAGATCAACGACCAATTAAATTTTAATCGAGCTTAATTCGCTTATTCTATTTATTCTTCGTTTAACTTCGTCCGGCAACAATTGGATTAACTTCGGGAGATTAAACGGTGCAGCTTCGCGGAGAAAAATGAAAGTTCCAATTATTTAGAACACCATCGATTCTCCGATTTCATCGACGTCTGCAAAGTAAGGGTTGAAGAGGACGAAGGCGGATGCCACCCTCGAGGAGAAGTTCCGGAAAATCGAGCATCTGTCGCGTCAGAAATAAGGGAAGATCCCCGCATTCTTTTTCGACGACTTTCTTCCGTGATTCTTGCTTCCCTTGGGAAAAGAGGGAGTTGGGAACGGCTAGCTTGAATTATGAGATCGGCCAGATTCGGGGAACGCGTCTAATTTAGAGCGGACACTGGTATACGGTTTTCTCTTATCTCTCACAATTTCTCCGGCTAGGTTACAAGAAGAATTAGCGACTTCTAAAATGAAAAATCTCTCGTGGGATTTGGAAAAAACTGTCTCGGGTGCTTCGCTGTTAAATGTAGATTAAGAGGGTTGAGAAATGATGTTGGTTGCAGTGTTTGGAGTAATTTTGTCTCCCTACTGTTTGGTTGAGATGTTAAGAATTATTATTTTTTTTTTTTTTTTTTAGTATTAAATTGATTACAAAGATATTCATTTTGGAAGCTGTTGATGGAGCTTGCGTTAAAATTAACCCCTTCTATAGTAGACATATATAATACTAGCAACCTTGTTTAACAGTACCATTTATCGAACAAACTATCCAAAATACTGTAGAGAAAGCATCAATTTTTTTAATTAAACACGAATGAGTTTCACTGTGAAGCAACATTACGATTTTCTCGAATCTGTCGAACGTCGTGTACTTAAGTGATAGCATGTTCATTATTTCAAGCGTGTGTCAACGTTTTACTCGCTAAAAAAAATGAATAAATTAAAAAAGCTTCAATTGAGAAAGCAACACCTTTCGTACATTTTCACTTAACGACAAGTTTTAATAAACAAGAGGTCAACATTCCTCGGCCACTCTAACAAACCGCATAGCCTACACAAATTATATAAACCAACGCTTCCGATCTTCTGTCGATCGAAGAACCAACCTCCTTAACCCTTTAACACCTTCCTCGCGCACCCATCGTTCCAACGTGGCCATCGAGCAACAACGAACCGGACCGCAGAAGAGGGAAGAGCGAGCGGAAAATGGTGGCGAAGGGAAAGAGGAAGGCGACGGATCCTTTCTCTCTCCCTCTTCGCTTCGAGAGGATTCCTCCGCGCGATATTGGATGTTCTCACGGCGTTTCGGCGCGTTCGAACTTTCCCACCCGGTAGAAGGTGGCACGTAAAGCCCCGGACAGATAGAGCAGAGCTGCTCTTCTCCTCTTGACTGGTCCGAAACCAGTCCTGCCACCGCCCATCCGTGACCCCAGACCCCGTCATCCGGTCGGTTGCTCGCCGCGGCTTCTCCTACGGCTCGCTTAACCTCCTCGCTCTTCCTCTCCTACGATGCGCTTCCACGCTTCCTTACTATCCTCCTCCATGATGTTTTAATTAAGCCGATCCTTGTTCGATAGAACAGACCCTGTCCCTGTTCCTTACTCTCCTTCTCTTGCCTATTCTTCTTGTTTATTCTTCTTTTTCTGTTTTCTTTTTGTTCGTCGTTTTTGGTAACAGGTCTATTGTTTTGTTGTGTCTTTGCTGGGTCTTTGGTGGGTCTTTAAAGGATGTGGTTTCGTGTCTTTTTTTATCTCGTTTTTTCTTTTCTTTTCTCTTCGGTTTTAGTGGTGATGGAACCTCAGTGGCCGCACTGTCGATGCTTGTACAAGAATCTCGTTTATCGAATTTTGTTAATAGGAGATTTGTCTGAGATTTTATACATTTGATTGGCTACTCGATACAGTTTGCAGTCCCGTTTCGCGCGACACCTGAGGTTCTACCGTAGATAGAGAGTTGATACTTGAGAGGTTTGTAAAATAAAGCGAGGAACATGATCGGTTGAAAATTTGTAGAATTGGAAGATCGATTTGACCAATGGTTCTGAGCACCGTATTAAAAATCTCAGTTTCTCTGGCGCGTAAAAATAATTCGGTTAAACGATATATATGGAATCGCCCAGAGTGAAGAATTTTTCTCTTCCGTTTGACATCCAACTTTTTGAAACCCAGCTAGTATTCCACACTCCGAAGCTATAAAGATTCTTCGTTCTCGCATACTCCGCTTTCAAGTTCAAGACACATATAAAACTTGTTAAACACAATCGTCCTATTGAAACATCGAGGAACGATCCTCGTTTCACACTCCTCGTTCCGCCCACAAGAATCCTAAGCTTTTGATCATCGTGGCGTCAAACAGTTTCGTTTTCTCGAACGTTCAAGCGCGAAACAGCTCCCTTTCTCGCGTTTCGTTTTCCCGCCAGCGTTTTCCGTCTTCCCCTTCCTTTCCTCGCGTTTTAATTAAGCCAACCTTCAACTTTTCTTAAACAAGATCGCGATATTTGCCCTTCCTTCGTTTCTGTCCGCTTTGTGCTCGTGAAAGCAGCCAAGAAACGGGATTAACGCTCGCCGCGTTAACCTTTGAGGCTGGTCCTTAGTTTTCTCGCGACACGAAAGTGAGAAAGAACGGGCGCCAACAAAATTTCGCGATAGCAACGCGTCCATTCAGAGGCCGCCAACCGAGAACCGCGAAATAATGCAGCGAATTTCTTTCGCGCCCGCTGATGCTCGACTTTCTTCGCTCGTGTCAGACGTTTCTTTACAAGCTGACGGTTTGACGAAAGAAATGTTACAGTCGCGTAAAAGGATCGCCGAGAAAAGAATGCCAGAGGGTTGACTGGGTTTTTATTAGGAAAAAATTATTTTTAAGCATCGCTCGAGCGATGATTTTTGACGGGCAAGTGGAAGCGTCTGGATGTCTGATCTGTTACGGGAGTATTCTACTTGCGAGCGGTTGAGCACTTGCGGACGGAGTCACTTTGGACATTTTGTTGTAATTAATTCGCGTTTGATAGGTCAGTTTTGTAAGTTGTTGATAATTTGGTTCAAGCTTTAAATTTTTGTAATTGTTAACGTATCTTTGTTAATAAATTTTTGTTTAATTAAATTTTAAAGATTAGAAATGTGTTCCGTGTGGGAAAATTGAAAATGTAGAAAAGGCTGGAACGTAGAACTTTGTTCAATGTAGACCTGTAAAGAGTTAAGCTAGATAAGCACGCGATGGGGTTTTAACGAGTGATAATTCGATAAATTTAAATGTTAAAGGTAATCGAAATATTTTGTATTTGCGAAAGAATGTGTTCGGGAATTATTTGGATACGGTTTTAGATTGGAATTGTTGATACGTTCGAAGACCTTTAACAGGTTTAAAAAAAAAGCACAAGTAATTTGTGAAATATTAACGATTCCATTCAATGTTCTGAAAATGATTCGATTTCATGCCCGACAGAAATTAAGTTCGGAGAATGGAATATATGGTTGACGATACGCAAACCGGGAAGCTTTACAAGAACGGATACAATTAAAAAAGGAATAATTAAAAAGAATCACTGGTGTGCATAATCAGCAAGCATTTTCGTTTTTAAGCGGCAATTTTTACGGCCATTCTCATCGGGTCCGCTCTTTTTTAAACAATTACTTCTACAGAGAAACAACAACGGGATATTTTCGACCACGGTAAACGAGGTGTGTGCAGGATCGAATTTCATTAGCGAGCGGTTAATTAAACGGCCGAATTAAACAAATATCGAGGATTATAAATGGTAGAGACGCGTTTCTGCACGTGGCCAGGTGAACGCGTTAAAATTGAATTACTCGCCGTTCACGTGTCCAGATCGACTTTTATAAATCGACCTGGTTTCATTGGCTTTTATCTCTCTTTATTTTCTTTTTTTTTCTCCCCTTTTCTGTGTGTTTCGACACGTTCTCCGCCCGTTGGTCTTTATTTCGCTCCGTTCGATCATCTGATGCGTGTCCATTCGTATTCCACAAATAATACAGCCGTTTCGTTCGATACTCGATAACGCGTTAAAATCGACTCCTTTTTTCTCTTTTTTTATTTTGGAAATTTCGGGGATCCTCGCATAGGATAAAATGGATGAAATTGAGAAGCGTTGAAAAAGTGTTTCGGAACGAAGACGGTGGTAATGATTATTTCAAAAAATATATGAACCATTTATTATAATTTAATGTTACCGAGTGTTATTGTGTAGGAAATCGATACGAATTTTTTTCTATAAATTTCGATAAAGATCACAATTAATTTAAATGGTAGATGGTCCCATTCTGTTGATTAACGGGACCAGTCTTAAAATCGAATAAATCAGATTTAATCCAGCTGCAAAATTTTACGCGCGTCAGCAATATCGTTCCTCGGGGATCGAAACAACCCCTTGGGACGACTGAAAATTGAATTTTCCCCAGGGATGGAAGCGTTCGACGTCTTCAGCCTTTGTATCGAGTGCATTATGCTCGGTGCATCGACAGCTGCGACAAGACGCTATTTACGGTTTCTAGTCTACGTCCTTTAATGTCCCAATATATGACGATCCGCTGTGAAATTTGTGCGTTCGATAAAGTTGCTCGAGCAAGAATACAATTAACAGGAGGAAGAAGGAAATTGAGAACGGTTTTAACGATGGTAGATAGTTTTAACGATGGTCATTTTTAAGTCTTACGTTCGAATGAAAAAGTTTCTACTTGTCTAGTCAATTGCTACCGAATTTTGATATTTCGATCGGAAATAGTTTTGAGTTCGTTCGCGCATAGAATATCTGGATCATAGGTGGATAATAGAGATGATGGATACCCATTAATGAGAAGCATTAGCGAAATTATACCGAAGCATTTCAATCATTTAGGTTAAGCGTTCGGAATTTAGTATATTATTATACTAACAAGTCATTGATCTACTTGCAGACAATTGAAATTCTAAATCGTGTATTAAAACTGTCCTATATTAAATTGATCCAGAAAATTAATCTGTTTCGGTGTTTTCTCAAATATCGTACCTAGAATTCCCAAAGAAAAAAATCTTGCATAAAATACTCATTATTACTCATTTATTAATTTACCGTTCTCTTATTATCATTTTTATAATTAAATATTCCAGTAAAATCTTCGACTTTTGCTGTTCAATCGATACTCTTAAATATTCCTTAGCTTCAATCAAGACTCTTAATTTAATAACAAAGAACGATCTAAAAAATTATTCTCAACCTCCTGACAGTCACTAACCACCGCGACCCACTCTTCACAGAACGCTTATAAAAAAACTCTACCCAAAAAATCCATTAAAAAAAAAAAATAAAAGAAATCCACTCTCTCTGAACCATCCAATTCTCTCCAAAGTTCCATCGTTCGAAGCCAAATGGAAACCGATCGAGAATCCTGGGAGAGGAGGTCGACAACAGGTGCGACGCCGAGGACACCGCGCGCGCTTTCGAGCCGAGTCGAGAGCCAGAGGCGGCGTCGGTCGCGAGTAGGAGGAACGATCGAAGGTACCGATGACCTTGGAGTTAATACGCCAACCGGACGGTCCTTCGTCCTTGACTTTCGGTACGATATATCCCCGCGTTGGTCGTCGCCGGGCCTCTGACCGGCTGGTAGTCGCGTCGACCTCATCTGCCTTCGTCCCTGGGGAGAAGAAATGAGGAATCGAGCGGCGAGGAACTGCACGCATAGCCCCGTGCCTCTTCGGGTGCGATGAACCCGATAACGCCGCCTTGACCGACGTAAAATCGTCCTGGCGTGACGTATTCCATCGCTCGTGTTCCCCCCTGGTCTCGATTTCTCTTGGTCGCCGTTATCGAGAGCTCGCGCGACCGAAATCGCTCGGACGTGTCGTCCTCGAAATTGGGTTTATCCTGAATTATGCCTCTCCGATGTTATTTCGAGAAGCTCGTGGAATATCGTGGCCGATGCTGGTCATTGTGCGTTTATGACTGGGTTTCGAGGCTCGTGTCTCGTGATTGGAATTGCGGTCGGTTTCGATCTTTTGTTTTATTGGATACCGGAGAGCAAGATTTGTTTCCTTTTTTTTTTTCTTCTTTTTTGGACCGATCGAAGATGGAGGAACAATCCGTGGGACTTGGTTTGGAGCAGTTTGTAGAGAATCGATGGAAGGTTGGCTTCTGTTTCTCGGTTTTTAGTTGGACGTTTTGGTTGGAAAGTTGATGAACGTATTGGAAGAAAGATATTAATATTTATTTTTGAAGCTCTTGTATTGAGAAGTTTGCGAGGTATCGTAGGCACTGGTGGTCTTTGTGCGGTTCGAACGTTCTGTTCTATCGTGCAGATACTGGAACGAAAGGTTTCTTTTACGTAGTCGTTGAAAATTGGGAAGAGTCTGTGGGACTTTGTTTTCAATTGAGGTCTTTGGTTGTGTTAAAGTCGTACGTTTTTTTGGGAAGGTTGATACATGTATTAAGAGAATGTTGTAAAAGAATTTTTCTGGATCTTTGAGATGTTATTTCGAGAAACTCGTGAGATATTAAAGATGCTGTTGGTCTCTGTGATAGATCGTCAAGAAATCTAAAAGATTGCGCGAAGTTGGTTATTCGTCTTCAACTTTGGAAGAGTTCCATATTTCCCCGACGAAGGCCGTGTAAATCTCAGTCGGTGGCTGGTTAATTACGCGCTTGTTTTCGGAGATGCCTGTTCGTTCTTTCTGCATGATTAAGTCGCGATTAATGGAGACGTTTTATTAGAGCTCTTTGAAAGGGGCGTCGTTAAAAGTCGGAAAATCCGGAACAAATAGGTCGACGACCTTCCCATAAGGTACTATTTTCACGCGGGTAGAAATGTCGCTCTATAAATACTCGGCCTGGAGGGTCGACAAATTTTTCGACACGTATTTCTCAAAACCGCGTCTTCGCGAGAGATACCAATGGAATGGTACCGAAAGGTATCAGACACTGTTGTAACCGAAATTTAATCTGCTTCTGACCAATCTTTTCCTTTCAATGTAAAATTAAGAAATTAATAATTTTTATAACCAGCTCGACTGGTGTTAATATAATTATACACCAATAAAATGCAGCAGTACAGCGACGAATTAAATTAAATTAAGAAAATATCACATTAGCGCAGTGATAAATAAAATAAAATTTTTTAAATATTACTAAAGCACGGTGACGAATAAAGTAAAATTAAAAAAAAGAATATAGTCGTTTGGATTACAAGTCACAGGGTTCTGTAAAGAGTTAACAAGTAAATCCCTTATCCCAACATCAGTTTCGCAAATCAACTCGATCCATTTCCCAACATCACCGTTGTACCAACAGTGTTTCATCGGGTAGTCTGTCAAGGTTCGCGAATTTCCGTGTAGCTATTAGAACTGGTTTCATCGCGGCGTGATCCAGCCTGTCGAGCCGACGCATGCCGAAGTTTCTACCGTAAAACGCTCTAATCCAGCGTCGAGCACGTGCTCGAGCTCGATCGTCGTCCCCGCGATTAATCACTCTATTACATTAATCTGTCGCCGCCATTTATCTCACGATACACGACGGACACGCATAATGTAGGAATCCTGCGTCCTTCGAGCGCGACCCGGGCGATAATTAAAATCTAACTGACTCGACGTCACGCGAATGGCCCGACGGGTTTGTGTCGTACCGTACGCTTGTCGTTTCGAGAGGAAAAAAGAATTATTTTTGTGGAAGGAACTAGTTTGGGTCGAGGGTGGTAAATTATGCGGTTTTTAAGGAAACGTGAAACGTAATTTTATTCGTTTGTAATTACTCGGTAGAAACATGGTCTGTTAAATTTTCGCAGACCGAAATTATATAACGATTCGAATATGAAACGCGGTATTAAATAAATACGCTCCCACTGGAAAGAAAAAATAAATAAATAGATAAAAATGGAATTTTAATCGCGAGAAAAATACAGAGGACAGTGTCTTCAATTTTTAAAATAAATATACCGAAGGTGCTTTTTTTTTTGAAGACGCTTTTAAAAAGAAGAGCGAGGTCAATTTTAAAGTTCCCATGACACCTGCATTTGCGGAACAATTCAACCCAGCACTCGGTCTCCATTTGAATCGAAGTTTTTTTTTTTTTTTTTTTTTTTTTTTCACACGAACAATAGTTGCACACGTCCTCGAGCCGCAAAGGTAAGGCCACGTCGGTCGCTTGACAGGTGACACCCTGTATATTCGTAGAAAACCCTGGGACGTTTTATTTTCGTAGACGCGCGCGATGAATGCGGTCGGTGGAAGAAGATAGCCGGTGTTACATAATGCAGAAGACAATTTGAATTATACGATCGTCAAGGATTTCCTGCGCTCAACAACGTTGACAAATTTTCATCTCGTTTCTCGGTGCCAGCCTTGCTCCGTATCATTTTTTTTTCCAGCATTGCGTAAGAGTCTTGTTTAAAACATGTTCCTAGTAAATGAACCGTTTTAAAAAGTAACCAGAACATTTTTTGAATCGCTCTGTTTGCCTTTCATACAGACTTTCTATAAATTTGTATAGCTTTTATTCGATAACTGTTCCATTCAACCGTACTGAAAAATCTGTATCTATTTCTAACTAAAATCACCGAATAAAATATTCCCATCGCGCCGAAAACAAAATTCCCAACAATCATATTGTTTCTAAAAATTTAACCGAGACCGAAACAACCCGCAGAATCTAAAAATCTCGCTATAATAAAAATTTCAAAAAGACCAACGAATCCCGACAAGCGAGGCGAAAAGCAAACTCGATTCACCCCGTTCCAACCCCCTCCGAAAAAATTCATTCTCACGCGCGACGATACAACCGTAAACCGAACGATCAACAAACGCAAAGGAAAAAAGAAAAAAAGAGAGAGAGAGAGAGAGAGAGAGAACATTGAAAGAACGAGTGCATCGAGCGATAACCAACCCCCCGCGTCTCGAGTTATCAGAGCAAGGGTGAGGATCGGTGGCAGAAAGAGAGAGAGACGAGACGAGAGACTTTAATTACCGGCGGGTGAATTCGCAACCGGACGCACCCACGGGGCAGATTACCCCGGTAATATTACCGAGTTTTATTGCGGGGAGAGAAAAGTCGAGGTCTGAATGCGGCATGACTCACGGCACACTCATCTGGCACCAATGTTTCTGCTCTTATTGCAGCCCCTCGTTTCTCCCTTGCCCTCTCCAACCCCTGCTGTCATTCCTGTTTCTCTTCCACGCCGACTTTTACCCCCCTTAGTTCCCATCTTTCTATCCTCTCCCCTCTGTTTCCCTCTCTTTTCCTCCCTTTCCCTCTCTTTTCCTCTCTTTTCCACTCTTTTCCTCTCTTTTCCTCTCTGTTGCACGCCACCCTCGTTCCTTCGGGCTCGTCCCACCTCCCAACCTCCATTTCCAACCCCTAACCGCGCGTTATCCCTCTCCGTCGCTCCTTTCGCCCTGACTATCCGTTTGCAGGTCTCCTTCGCTTCACCTCCGCCGTTCCTTCACCCTTTCTCCGACGGTTCTTTCCAACCCCTCATCGGTCAGGCGGCTTTTTTCCCCGGCGCCCTCGCTCATCAGCAACGGCTGCGAAAATGAAAAGGCTCGCGTTTTCACGTGCTTGTAGGCGATGAACGCGCGAGCTGCCCGCTCGATCGGTCCCCGTTGTGTCGCGCCGAGACACGCGGGAGAGAAAAAAAAGAAAGAAGAAGGGGTGGTACTGTGTTTTCTCTCGCGCGGCGAAATAATTACGGGGAAAGGGAGCGACACCGTTTTGTATTAATACGCGGATGTAATGCGCGTTACGGCGTGGATAACGTTCCGTGGAATGCGTTTAATGCGCTGTGCGAGGCGGTGTGAGAGTGCTGTGGCTGATGAAGATGACTGGTTTCGTCGCTTGGGAAATGATTAAGGTTTCGGATTCCTGTGTTGCCGTTTGTTTGGGGTGGTTTCAATTTTCTGCCGTATCGGAGGGTTTTTAATCGTCGTGCATTTTCCGCGCGATTCAAGCGTGCGGAGTTTTTTTCCTTCGTTTCTTTTTTTAGACCGTATGAACCAATAATTTGGTTCGTTTCCAAATAATTTAATGCCGGGGTGATTAAAATATGTATTTTAAAATTATTACAGTTCGGACCAGCTATGCGTTCCAGAATAATTCAACAGAATAATTCGGTGAATCTAAAGAAAGAAAAACATTGAAGATCTCTACAAATTATAATTATTCCTATTTAGAAATTCCACCCCTAAAGTTAACATTCCTCTAAATTGCAACGAAATAATTGTTACTGCCGTTAAATTAGAGATTTATCCAAAGTGGAATCTTCGTGAGACAATTCGGGTGTCCATTTGGAAAGGATTACACGAGCGTTTACCCATAGCATCGCGACGCCCGTCGTCTGTTAGTCAAGCTGCTACCCCTTTTCGTAAGCCGAATCACGCTCCGAGGAGTGGCCCGGTAATCTGTCCTGTATTCAGCTCGCGCTCTAAATCAACCCCCGCCCCTTATGTGCCCTCCCTTTTGCCGCCTTGGACGCGTATCGTTTCGCTTCGCGGTTTTGCGAACAAGGGGAACCGAGAAGGGTGGACGAGGGTGAGAATCCGACTTCGAAAAGGGGGTAGTTTTTAATACCAGAGCTTGGCGATGTACTTTGCACGTGTTAACGGTCGATTTTCTAAAAATCGATCAATATTATCCTGCAATGTTTCAGTGTATAAGTATTATATAAATTCTTCTCGTCAATTCGTTCAAGTTTCGAATCAGTGTCTTGTGAAATTAATACGAATCGAGCGGAAAGAACAAGTAGAGTCGAGTATAAAAATATCGGGAAGATCCTAGCAAGATTCTTCTTCCTTTCTTTACTTTTTCACTCTTTTTCTTTTTTCTCGCGTTAATAATAAGGACAGGTTTTCTCGTTCGATACGGGTTTCAATTTAAAACAGGTTTTCGGCGCGCGCACCGCGCTAAATTACCATCGACGAAGGACGTTTCGCGATCCGATGCAATTTGTCGTCGATGACGAGCACTTAGGGGACGGGATTCGCCGTCCCACTTGTTCCGTTCAATAAAATGTTAATAACCCCGTTTCCATGAACCGTCTGTACAAGTTTATATTCATATTGCTGTCGTTTATTCGATGAATTAAAAACGTCTGGTAATAACCGATGCCATAAAATACATTATGGATTGATAGCGATTAGTCTCCGATAGATAACGAGGCGTTAAAATCCAAGTAGCCCATAGTTTTATTCGAGGTATCGATACATCGCCAAGATATAAATTTCTGGTAAATGGCGGATAATCTCTGGTTGAACGTACCAGGATTTGGCGAGCGAAGAGAAGAGAGGCTCTAACGAGACGAGGCGTAGGAATTTTGTGGAAATCGAGGTCACGCGTCTCGCTCCTCGATGAGAAACGACCGTGTCTTTCCAGGTTTTAGAGCGATAATGGCTCGTCGGAAAGTTTGATTGTCTTGGAAACGTGGCTTGGTTGCAACCGCGAGGAATTCAGGGGAGGATCGAAAACGTTGGGAAAGGCTGAATCTTTCGAGGATCGTGGATTCGGCAATTCGGCAATTTAAGATATCGGAAAGTTTGAAAATTCGGGATCCTAGAAACTTGAAAAATTACGGGTTCGAGTGGTTTGAAAATTAGGATTTTCAGAGTTGAAAGTTTGGAGAATTTAGAAATCTAGAGATTCATAGATATAGAAATTTAGAAATTTGAAAGTTCAGCGACCTGAGAATTCGAATATTTCGGAAACTAAAATTTAGAAACTATGGCAATTGGAGAATTGGGAAATTGATGGATTTAAGAATTCAAGGTTTTTGAAATATGCGTGACGATTAATATCCTTCTCTCTGTTTCCAGGACTCAAGTACCTTCACTCCGCCAGAATCCTGCACAGGGACATTAAACCAGGGAATCTACTCGTGAACAGCAATTGCGTATTGAAGGTAAGCACAGAAGGAAGAAAAGGGAAACGACTGTTTTCTGGACGCAACCAGTAAGAAGAAAATTATAAATATTCTCCGCGAATAGATCTGCGACTTCGGTTTGGCACGAGTGGAAGAGCCGGACCAGAACAAGCACATGACCCAGGAAGTGGTGACGCAGTATTATCGTGCACCGGAAATCCTGATGGGAGCGCGACATTACACAGCAGCAGTGGACGTCTGGAGCGTCGGCTGTATCTTCGGCGAGCTTCTTCGTCGGCGGATCCTCTTCCAGGCACAGAGTCCTGTGCAACAGGTTAGTCCTCGAAACGTGCGCTTCGTTTCTTTCAACGATGTTGTAGGAAAATTGAAAGAATTTTTCATTTCTGTAATCCAGCTCGCTAACGAGGTTCGAAAAGCTTGGAACCATTCCTCCTTATCTTCTGATAAATTTAATATACTCTGTTCTCTCTCACTTGCAATACGATAATAACTATAACGACTATAATTTAAAAAAAAATTTCTTATTAACCGCTACGGTTTCTGCTTTGGCGTTGATGGTAATACAGCTTGAAAAAATGTAAATTTTAGAAGAGAGGATTTTTAAAATTTACATTTTTGTAGGAATAAAATTTTAGACGAGAGGCTTTTTAAAATTCACATTTTTGTAAGAATAAAATTTCAGGAGAGAGGCTTTTTAAAATTTACGTTTCTCAAAATTTCTTATTAATTACTGTGTTAAATTTCTGTTATGTTCCATAAAAACGGAAATATAAAAGCAAATTTGAAATTTTTTGTGAAATTTAAAAAATTTGAAGCAAATATATAAATTTAACCCTTCGTAGCAACAGAGCTAAATAATTTACAACAATAATCCTACGAGAATGGAATGAACTATCAGGTAAAGGTATCCATCAACCAATAACCATTTTGGACGAAGTCCTGTCTACGACAAATGGCGGCTGTTTCATCCCCCTATAATTCACGATTCATTTCAATTCCGTACATGTACGTCGGTCGAAGAGAAAGTCACGAAGGGAGTGGCCACGTTCTAAAATCGAGCACGTTTTCGTTCGCTTTGCAGCTGGAACTGATCACAGAATTGTTGGGCACGCCGACCCTCGAGGACATGAGGTACGCGTGCGAGGGTGCGAGATCCCACATGCTGAGGCGCGCACCAAAGCCACCCTCGTTGACGGCCCTCTACACCCTCAGCAGCCAGGCGACGCACGAGGCCGTCCATTTGCTCTGCCAGATGCTAGTCTTCGATCCTGTAAGTTTTCCTCTGAATCAGCTGGATATCTGTTGATTTATCGTACGAGAGTATGGACGGTACTTTCATTTATAATTGAAATAAAAATTGGAAGTATAATTGTCAAGTAGAAATTAAGGGGTAGTAATTGGTAAACTGTAATTGGTAAATTGTAATTGGTAAACGTAGATGATAGAGCTCTTAAAGGTTTCTAAAGCATTTGTAATTTGGAAAAAGATCGGGAATATAGTTATAGGATGAAGATCAAAGGGGTGTTGATTGGAGCTTCAAGGATGTTTGAAAAATTGCATTTCAGTGATCGAAGCGATGGAAATTGAATTTAAAGCGATGGATCTTTCGAATTAGAGTTGGTCATAGATTTCGGTAAGGTCTTTAATTGTAGAAGAAAAAAGTGAAATGTAAATTTGACACGTTGTAATTATTGAAACTTTTTTTTATCGCTGCAGAAACACGATACGCTTGAGTAGTTTGGTCGGAAAGTTGGAAGAATTAAATATCGAAGGATTAAAGTGAATTTTTTAACTTCGATTAGAAAATGATTTCCCTTCAATAATAATCGACGTTGATACCGATACCGGACAAGTTTCAACGAGGAACTTCAAAAGTTGGTTTCCTAGCAAGAACCGCTACGGTAGATCACAGTCGCGTCCGAAACTTGAGTCTTCTGTTTACCGAGAAACGTCCAAGTTCTCGCGGAGGAAACGTGACGTTATCAGTTCTTAACTACCCTTATCGACGTCCGTGGCGACGCGATAAGTCTTCCAACTATCGTCGTTCTCCGTTTCGTTCGAGGAACTTCAAAAGTCCACGAACTCGAAACCTTACAACCGATAAATTACTGCCCATCTTTTTCGCGACATACATACGTATAAAAAAGAAAAAAATGATAAAAAATATAGAATAAATAACTGGAGAACGTTTCACGTGGCAGTTCATAAAAAATACTTCGAACGAGGGTCGCGACATCGTAAAATTCTCGCTAGCACCGTGTTCGTAACGAAAGTTGTAATAAAATCTTTACTGCCGACTGTCCCATCCGACTCAAAAAAGAAAAGAAAGAAGGAATCCCCAAAAAACAAGAATAAAAAACCAGAGAAACCCGTCTGTGTCGCGACACGTTGTTTTTATTACGAGTACCAGGCACATTTGTCAGAATTTAAGTAAAACCACAGCGAGAGAGTGAACCGTTTATTGGCTACGGTCGAACGAGATCGAGGTGTCTTTGTGGGCCGTCGAGTACTTATTAAAGCGCGGGAACACGCCAACGCAGCCTACTTTGCTGAATTCTCGAGCTCGAACACGTTGTTTTCGATCACTCATACGACACGGTTAAATCGTGTAACACCGTACGATCGTTTTAACTCGGCTAATGTTAAGACATCAAGAGCTTACGACCTGGTAGGCTTGAATAATGGCCGATGAAGTGGCCATTTTGAGCAACAGACGGGGAATACGGCGGCATGAATAATCGAAATGAAGTTCCAACGCGTCTTTCAGGAGGCGTAAAACTGTTCCCCAGAGAATTGTTGATTCATCGCTTGTGAAACTCGAAAGCAACCACCGGTTGGAAACTTTTTCGCGGGCTCGTTTTTAAGGGATGTTCTAATACGTTCCGCGTGGCTTTGCGGCGCCATTGCTCGGTAGGAAACAAGAGGGAACCGCAGTTCCGTCGAGGCTTAATTAGAATCTGAAGTTTCTCGAACCGGAAACCCGGGGAAGTCGGAGGCGTCGGGGAAGGGCGGCGGAGAGATTAAACTGAAAGGCGACTCGAAAAATATAACTTCGAGTTTGGTACTTTGAAATTATTCCAGGCCTTGTTGTAATATCGCTGCTTGGCATTTATAGTGGCACAGCTCGAAAAAGTTCGAATTGAATTTTATCACAAATACAACCTACGAAAACCGGAATAATTAATTAATAATTATTATTACTAAGAGAACCAGTATCTAGTATTGTCAAGAATATAAATTTAAAAAAGACACTCTAAAATTTACAATTTTTAAGTTGCACCATTATGAAAACTTAGTAACGATACTGGAGAATGAAGGAAAGATCTGAGAAATGTTTGAAAAAAATTAATTAATTTCAAACAAAAATTGTTAGATTTCATCCGAGAGACTGTTCCAATTTTATTCTTCCCACCCCTAGTAATGGGGTAAATAGTCTTCGTTGCTTCGTTAATCCCGGGCGTTGCTGAGTGCTGCAACAAGGATTTTTAAATAGAAAATATGGGAATGATGAACCGTTTCTGTAAATGGTCGAAGTCACCGAGATCGAACGTTTTTCAAGAAGCGAAACGAACGATTCGTTGATGTACCGACTGTTCGTTTACCCTATTAACGAACTTCCCACAGGACAAGAGGATCACCGTGGTGGATGCACTGGCGCATCCTTACCTGGACGAAGGGAGACTGAGATACCACTCTTGCATGTGCACGTGCTGTTACACGACCAGCGGAGGCATGAGACAATACACGGGGGACTTCGAGCCGGCCACGTCGCATCCGTTCGACGATCTCTGGGAACGGAAGCTCACCACCGTGCAGCAGGTGAAAGGTAAGGGTAGATTGGAAGGCGTGTGCTTCGAAAAGTTTGATTCTGGGTGAATCTTTAAGCGGATGAAATTTGGATTTAGCGAACATTGATTTGAAAATGTTTAGTTTGGTTTTGTTGGTGAACCTGGTGTACGATATTAGTGAAACTCTTCGACTACCTGAATTAAAAAGAAAAAGAAAAAAAGATGCGAATACAGGAAAGAGTAAAATATTTTCTTGCCACAGGTGGTCTAAGATTTTTACCGAGTACCGTACGAAGTTCCTTCCTGGAAAAGTATTAATTCGCGAAAGGTGATTTTTGAATTGTAACAGTAAATTGTACGAGTTAGCAGGAGGGAAATTCAAACAGTAAGAAAGTGGATGCGGTGACCTAGATTCAATTTGTTGTATTGAATTTACGAGGTAGCGTGTCTGTGGGAATGTAATTGAAAGGTTGCTCCGTGGAGAAGAACTGGTAGAGTGGAATTTTTTTTTTTGATTCCGTTGAAGAAAATAGACGAAGCAGAGATAAATAGCTGCACACCATTCTATCAGTTCGATGGTTTGTTTCTTCGCTCGACGGTGATTGCAATTGAATATAGAAAAAAATATTAAATTCGTGCATATTTAAATAACATGGACCACCATTGATGTTCCTCAAGATTTATCAGAACCAAACCTTTGATCGAATAATTTAATCGTTCTTAGCTTCATCGTTCAAACAGAATAGAACACTGAAACAAACATCTACGAATTTCAAGCCCAAGTTTACGCTGACTAATAAAAACGGAAAACATTCATTTTTGCCCGCTTTATCGCCTCTGGAACCACCGTCAAGCGAAGAAACCTTTCGCCTCGAGGTATCAGAAATTTAATAACACGGATCGATTGATTTCCCAAAGGGTGCTAATAAACCGTTCCCATCGAGCTCGTGAATTTTCCGCGGCATACTGATTTTCAGAGCGCAAATCCACCCATTGAATCGAATCGACCAGCAACCTTAACCCCATTACCGTCTTACGACTCGAACCGTATTCGTGGTCCAATAAAATCCACCTATCTTACCCGTTCTAAACCTTAACTTTTCCTCGCACGGTATTTTCAACGAATACCAATAATCATTAGCGAAAAGGTAGGTTTCTCAACAGCTCCGCGACTAGACACGAGATTAATCGCGGGTTTCACGTCGGAGAGAGGAAAAAAAAAGAAAAAAAGAAAAATGCATCGGTGTGACTCACGCGGATTATTAATAGTAAACGTCTTGGACACGTGGCTGGAATCGTACGCGGAACAACGATGCGATAGACTTTCGCGTGCGTTCGCGAGTACTGTCGCGATAAATCATCGCTTATCAACTGTGGAGACCGTGAAGTTATCGCTGGCGACTTTCCTCCTCTGCGATCGCCTCGAAACTGGGTCTAATATCGCGTTTAAAAATTGCACGCCATTCGTTCGTTAGCTGACCGTAGGGTTGGCGTTGTGCGAATTGCATTCGCGCGTAGGGTGTTGAATCGAGGCCTTTGGAGGAAATGTACTTTGAAGGTGTCTCGGGGTGATCGAGAGGTTCTGTTAATTATGGAGATTTTATAATATTTAGCATTTGTATTTTTTGTAAATTTATATCGGGGATGGTTAGATTTCTAATTATTTAAATAGGTTTTTTTTATTTTTGCTCGGCATGCAATTCCTTTTACCTTTTGAAAGTTTCTTTTTTTTAATTAACAATTCTTTTTTCTAAGGTGCAGCTTTTTTGCTACCTTTTAAACGAAACCTTTCTTTTGTTTCTTTTCTTTTTTATTTGAAGCTTCTTTATAATTCTTTAAATACTTTTCTTTACTTTATATTGTTGATAAAGGTTGTTTAAAATTTGTTTAAATACTTCTAACATTTAAGTACTCGAATAGCAACTCCATAAAATGACCTATTTTGATAGTTGAAGCTGGCAATAAGTCTGCGCGCAAAATATAATCTCTTTCCGATCCATTAATGTCGTCAACACCGTGATTCGCATAAATTACGCCCTGTTGAGCTCGCGATACATAATACAGTCGTGCGATTATCATAGACAGCGGGTCTAACGCGTTTGATTTCGCATTCGACTTTGTCATAAGACTGGCATGCGATGCTCGTAACGAGTAATCGTGTTTCTCGAGTTGTCTCGGCTGCAACAGTCGCGGACGGCTGCACGTGTCCAAGAAAGGTGTCGTAAGACGAATCGTGCGAATCGTGTGGTCGGGAACAAAGGACTCTCGACACCGGGATGCCAGAACGTTTTCTGGTCGGTTCGTAAATTTTTTATCGTCGCGTCTGTCAAGGAAACAGTGATTCCATCCTTAAATTTCTGCGAGTATCTCAAAAGTTTCTTTTCAAATGATCGGTCGAAAAAAAAGGTATCCAAATATCCACTGAATTCCATTGCGAACAAATATTAACCCATTCGCAGCGAATGATACGTTGGTACGTCAAAGTCGTAGTGTCCATTTTTGCGGATGACGTACGGATACGTCAAAGACGTCCGACCGGCTTCGCGGATGACGTAAATCTATGTAAAGTACCATTGTGTATCAAACATTGTAAAACTGATCACACTTCACGAACTATTGAAACGTGGTAGATTAAAAGCATACCGGGTGAACTTTTCTATCGTTACCATTTTTTATTTTTCCGTCGTTGTCGGACTGTCTGAAATTTTTTCAATACCACTGCGAATGGGTTAAGAAAACCTACAATTAAAGAGAATACAAAATTACCTTTCCATATTTATTCCTTGTATTCCGTAACCAAAAGGTAACCGAAATACCGTTTCATAGAATTGCAAATATGGAACAATTAAATGTTACAGATTTTAATTATAAAATTACACCTATAAGACCACGAATACGGCAAAAAAGAGAACCCACGTTAGAATTCAAGAATATTGTAAAAATTTTTATTCGAATTCACCAATATGATCCACAACACCCCCAACGCGATATCCCCGGTCACGAAGCTCAACTCGAACATAATCTATCAGCGACAACGCGTAATAAAGCTTAAACAATCAATCGGCGTTCCCCTCTATTTCCCCTAAGAGCTTCCGCGAGGACGACGCGTCGTCCCCCGGGGCCAGACGAGACCCAGGCGTATTCGATCCGCCTTCGTGCTCACCTTCCCGGCGCGAGGGAGCCGAGAGACCCAACACTCACGCGACAATCCGACGTTGTCTGTTTCAGAGGAAATGCACAAATTTATAGCGGAACAGCTGAACACGTCGCGCGTGCCGCTCTGCATAAATCCGCAGTCCGCGGCGTTCAAGAGCTTCGCAAGGTAAGCCGTAGGTGGCGGATCATCCAGGTTATAAAAACGATCGATTATTACAAGCAGATATATTATAAGCAGATACTCTGATAATAGCTAGGATAAGAGAAGGAAACCGGCTTCCACGACCGTTTTATAGGGAAAGATATGTTAAAAAAAAGTAACGGGGATACCGGGTCCTCGAGAATCGAAGAGCCTCCTTTCACTGAATTTTTCCCCTCGATGACCAGGTCCGCTGATCCTTTCTCCTTGAATAGACCAATTTGAAAACCAGAACCAAATTCGAATCTCGTGAAGAAAAAAAAAAAAAAAAAAATTAAATAAAAAGCAAAAAAAAAAAAAGATGAAAGAAGTAAATAAATATAAAGGGTGGGAGAGGGAGAAGACGCGTGTGTGCGTGAAAGAGGTAGAGAAAGGGTTCGCAGAGGGGCACACAGTGTATTTTCTTTCCCCGTCGAAGTCGATGCGGTAAGAACAAGCAGGATTGAAATAAAAGAAAGGAAAAAGGAGAAAGAAAGAAGAGAAAGGGGACAAAAGAGAGAAAAACGAAAAAAAAAGAGGCAGAGAAACGGGCAAAAGCGTATCGTAGACGGAAATTAAAAACCATGAGGAATGAGAGAGAAAAGAGCGGGAAAGCTGATGGAGATAGAAGGGTGGAAAGAGGGCGAGGAGAGGGTCGAGGCGGAACGATCGAAACTTAGCCAGGAGAGAACGATCTTTTGTCCCTCGACGACCCTCCAACCGACGTCCTTTTGCCGGTTTAGGCCCTCCAGAACGAACCGAAAACTCCGGCCGGTTCTTTCGACGGCACAGGGAAAGGATTAAGAATTTAACCCCCCCAATGTTGTATCGTGTTGTCTTTCAGCCGCGAGTTTCTAGATACGTACATGTACATACAGATATACGCACGTATGTGTATTTATTCCGTCTTGTAGAAGTATCGATGGAACGATCGAGCCTTTTGTCCCTGTACACATAGAAAAGAAAAGAAAAAGGAAAAAAAGAGACCAAGAAAAAAGTTAAGAAGAGCAAGAACCACCCCTTCTGTCACTGTGACAGTCGCTGTGTGCGATCTCTCGATGTACAAGAAACGAAGATAAAAAAAAAA
>SMSQ01026225.1:88028-163318 GCA_019453375.1 Ctenoplectra terminalis
ACGTCCGAAGAAAAAGAATTATCGTTCGTGAAATTGTCATTATAAAAAGAATAAACGATGGACTAAATTTACTTAGCACGATTAGTGCTGTTCAGCAGTTTGGAGAAAAATGAGTCACAGAATTTGGAACTTTTCCATAAGGATGAGTCTAGATCGTGGGTCCCCTTGAAACATTGGCAAGAAAACCTAAAAAAAAATTGAATACGACACCCACTAATTTTTTTTTTTTTTTTTACAATCAAACAACATACAGTTTCAACCTAGTTTCTAAATTTAAATCGTAACTTTGGACGACGACCCAGTTTCTCTCTCCTACACGATTTTTTTCTCATGAAAAAGAGTACGGTTTCGAAATTATGGCGGACCGCGACCGAAACCGGAAGTCGGGGTCGCGGCACGAAGCCGGTCGGCCCGGTGATTCCGCGCGAAATCGACGTGGCCAGCCTACCGACGACGAAGACGACGAAGTCGGTGATGTAAGCGGTGTTTACAGGCAACACACGATAAGAAACGACGCTCGCGTCGCGCGAAAAAGGAGAGCCCTGAAGGCTGCTTTCTTCAGTCTCCTTCTGACTCTCTTTCGATTACGTGCTCGCCGGTTTTTAGCCTCGAGAATATGTATACCACGTGAATCGCGTGCTACACGTGTCCAGTTGGCTTTTTAATCTGCCACTTTCATCGAACGGGCTTGTTCGTTGCTCGCCGTAAAAGCTAATGTCGTAGGAAAATATTGTCGAGTAGTCGCTAAGTGTGTCGACACGATAACGAACGTTTGTTGCTTGTTTTATTCTTACCAGGCAAGAATATTGTGCGAATAAGTGTGTTTTTTAAGTAGGTTACAATATTATCGAGTGTTTTTGATCAAAAAAATGTATAATATTTCGGTTGTGGATTTTAATGAGCAAAAATATATAAATAAACCAAAAACGTAGTACCCGTTATATCTAGCGAATAAAATAATTGCCTGTATACTTTTTTAATTACATTCACGAAAACGTGAATTTGCATTAAAATCCACGGTCTAATGATATTCTAAAACAGACCACTAAAAAAAAAGAAAAAATATATAACGTTGGAAAAAAAAATGTTTCTTAAAAATTCATCTTTTCATATCATTCGCATATTTTTTACAGACGCCCTCGTAAAAATCTAAAACGAGTAGAATTATGTCGTAACGTCACAGATACAGTGAAAAAACGCGAAAGAAGAGACCTAAGTGAGACTTAGCCTCCGCGCATAAAGAAGAAGCTGCAAAAACGAGTTTGATTGCGCCAGAGCGTCGCATGAAAATTCCATCGCGTCATCTCGATATTCGGTCGATCGAGCGTGGCCGACGTATAGCGAGACGGTGAAAAGTGGCTCGAAAAATAGGTAGAGGATCGGTTTCGTTGTCCCTCCGGTTTATTTCAGTCTGGCAAGGAAAAGGAGCACGACCAGGTTGTTCTCCGTCTGTCGTCCGCGCCAGCGTCACCAGTTTTCACTCGTTCTATCGCTTCATTGACAAAACGAGTTTCCGCGGGACACGCGCTGACGCAAGCGACTGTTTACGATCAACACGTGCTGCGCGAGAATGAAGTGCACGGGCCTTCGTTGCCAGTTATGTGGAGAACGGATCGCGATCCGTTCGTCTTCGCGTTCTCCGTGATCCGAAGGGCGCGAAATCTTCTTTGAATCGGTGATCGAGACACTCTGGAGACTCTGTTCGTCGATGGATCGAGTGTGATTTAAAATCTCGCGAGTGGAAGCTCGGAAGACTAGCTTTAAAAGGCCATGATCAATGGAAAGTGAGAATTCTTCGAATGTATAAAAACATTGTGCATTAAATTAAAGTGTACCAAAAAAAAATTCCGAAAAAAAATGAGCGAAAATCTTCTACTCGTCGTACGAGTGGAATCTTTGCTCGGAATCACGTGAGTGCAAAGTCGAATCTCCCTTTCCCCGCGATAAACTCAACGAGCGACGAATTACCAGCGAAGGTGAAGGAACTTTTGTCCGAAAGCCGGGCATGGAAGCGAGGAACGCCGCAAATCGAGTTACGTGCTCGAGGAGGAACGATGCGGTACCGGAAAGTCGAATCGCGTGCGGCAGGAAGGATCACGCGGATCGGTTGTTTTCGCGGTACTCGATAAACTACGCGCACTATCGTGGCGGCAGTGAAACGCTGACGACAGTGATGTAACGGTGGAAAATAAAGCGGTGACTCGCGTAGATATTGGTACCGTGTGCTGGCGCACGCGTAAACACGTGCGAGCGGACCATAGCAACTTTCCTCGAATTTCGGTGGCAGTTTTTGGAAAACGTCGACTCGGTGATCAAGTCCTCCCGTATCGAGATCGGCGAGTTTCGATTTCTAATTACCATTCGGAAGAATCGTAATTTCGCGCCAAAATTTAATTTTAAACTCGAGACGCATCGATTACTTGTTCTTTTCTCAAGTTGACGCGTTGATAACAGTGGTGTTGGTTTTTATATTTAAAAAGTTGTACGACTGTGAAATTTTACATAAATTCATGTTCTAATGCATCGGTGTGTCGTTGATGCTTCATGACACCGGATACGCGAAAGAACGAATAGGAAAGTGCTACGATTGACGCGATCGAGATGCCCCCGAATCGCGCGACGATCCGCCGAGACGATATTAAAAAGCATTCCTACGGAGCACGTCAGATTCTATTTTCGACTCGGCCAACCTCTTGACACTCATTAGCGTTTCCAAGTTCCCGCATCGGGAGGTCAAAACCAAGGGCTTATCGCTCGAGCGCTAACGACCACACGCTCGGCGCCAAAAAGCGTACGGGGAGAAGGAAAAATCGATAACGGGGAAACGAGACGTAGCGATCGACGATTCGGAACGAATTTTTACGCGATTTCTCGATCCGAAGAAACACTGCGCTCCCGAAAGGAGAAATCATTGAACTCGGGTGAACGAACTTGCCGATCCGAGACCGATTTAAGTAGTATATTCTTTTGCTGTCCGACTCACCGATGATCGTCGGTTTCATCCGGCCCGAGAGATATGTTGTGCGACGAAACTTTATATTTTCACGGGCTGCACAGCTGAGACGGTAATCCATATTATCAGAGCATTACTGTCAGCTCGTCTGTCTTTCTCGTTTGCTAAGGCTTCTTCAGTTTCCTACGGTCGTTTCACCGTAGCTTGCAGTCAGTCGTACCGGGTGTTCTTCCGCCTGCGCGATCGGAAAAATCGTTGGATCAGTGTCATGAATTAAAACACGAATACAATTAAAAAAAAAAAAGCAATAAAATTGCAGAAAATGACGAACGTTTAAGAAACTTGGAAGAGGACAAGTTGCAACCGGTTTCGCCTATCGATTTTCCTCCAGCTCGTAGATAAAGTCTGCCAATAAGTGATCGCGAATCGGCACGCGATCAACGGAGCCGACTGAACTTTCGATGAGCCAGCTGGCTTAAATACCAACTCGTTAATAAACGACAACTTTCTCGGAGCAGGTTTCGGCGCAACGATGACGAACGGAAGAACCGATTGTGCGGTGAAAATTCAGAAAGGCGACCGGCGACTCGAGGCTCCGTCGACCGGTGCGTGACTCGGTTCTCTTGAGGCTCGAGGGATCGAGGGATCGAGGGAATCATGGGAAATGGATCTTCCTGCTGTCCGCATCGCAAGAAGGTGAGTACTTCCGGTCTATTTTTTACTCTTGTTATTTTTGCATCGATGTAAAAGTATTGAAAAATGGTGTGCCAAAAATGGAGCGAGCGATTTGGTTATGTAAAAATGGAATGATCGTTGGAAAGGGTAAGAAAGAGGTATTGGAGAGAAGTAGAGTCGGGTTTTCGAAATTTTTGTGATACTGGTTGATAAGAGGACGGGAGATATTGTGAGATTGGTACACGATCATCCTGCAAGATGGCAGCACGCTTCGATTATGATAATTCCGAGAGGCTGCTCCGAGTGATAAACGCGTAGATCATTAATCGTAAATTTTTAGTTTAGGTGCCTTCGATATAAGATTCTGTTGAAATTAATTGCAACGTAAGCTTGAATTCATTAATTGTATAAAAGGTGAAGTTATCTCACAGGGACAGGTACCATTTATCAATCGGATATTAAACACTAGATCTCAATAACGTCGGTCAAAAGAAAACTAAGATACAGAAAACAGTCGGTTTTATCAATACCGAGTTTCTTTCGGCAGATAAAGTTCTATAACAGGATCAAGAAGTCAATCTGTGAACCAATTATTCCACGGCTTAATTTTATCAATTCTGCGCTCAGACTAATTCCAACAAATCCTCTTTGAGAGAACTTCTACAATCCCACATGTAGAACCTTAAAGCCTCATTTTTTTGCCACAGATATAACCAAGCTTATAAGCTTCCAAAACGAAGTAACTCACGCTCCATATCGATCAATCAAATCTACATATATTTCATCCAATTCTCGGAAATGAGCGATCGGTTCGCACAAACCTTCCGCCATTTTCTTAACCCTCTACATCGCCGTGTGACTTAGAAGTTACGTACTTATGACTAATTTTCTCTGATAAGCAAACAAAATTGGACTTGTAGAGAATTAATCAACGTCGATAGAGGAAAGTTGCCCAATCCAGAGAGGATTCCTAATAATCTGCTTAATATCTAATTAAGAAAAATGTGCGCTCCATCCTCCAACGTGGTAACTACAACAGTTCCGCCATTTTTCTTTGCCGCTGTTGTTATAATACATTAATATTCTCCATATTCGGAATTTTCCTCGTATCAGCCTGATAAAATGTTTCGTCTAAGAGATCCAACAGTTTTTAAGGTTCGTTAAAAAATACTTAATTTTCCTCTACCAATCGATCCTCTCTTTCTTTATTTTTAGTAACACAAAACCGGCGGAGGAATCTGCCGATAGAGCCTGTTACCAATCGGTTGCACAAGCGACAGTGGCATCGTTAGATCCTAACGAGTCGCGTTGCGAAAAAAAAACCGCCGCTTCGTAGCGACGATATCCATGGGAAAAACGTCGGTACGGGGTTGTACGGGGTGAAGGGGGAATTGCCCGTCAGCTGATAGATATCGGACAGATTCGCAATTGTGCAATTGTGCCACGCGGAACGGGCACGCGGCCTTCGAGTCGAGAATAACTCGGCACCGAGTTATTTTCTGAAACCAATCTCGCCGCTGATATACGACTGAAAAAACCGATTACGATCGACGTCGGTCGCGCAGTCTGCTCCGACTGTCTACGCAGCTGTTCTTCTCGGTTCGATACGTTCATTGTACGATGGAGACTCTTAGGTGGAGTTTCAGCTTGGATAGAAATAAAAGGAAACAAGTGGAAGGGATTTAGAGCGTTGTTTGTCGAGGATTAATTGGTACGATGAGGATAAAATAAAGTGTCTTGTTGAAGAACCAATCCAGTATTGAAAGATTGAGGATTTTTCTGGATCTTTTGGTTCCTTTTTTTATCGGTTTATTTATTTTGATATTTTATTTCATTCATTCTTCGTTTTAGGCTTCTCTTTCCATTGGATCCTTTATTATGGTTTTTTAGGTTTGCCAATTCATTGTCCGTTTGATTAACTTTCAAAGAATGAAAATTAATATTGCCGTTGATCGTAATTTAATCTTAATCTTCTTGAAAATCCATTCGCATCGAATAATGATCGAAAAAGACCACAAGACGCAAATTTATTCCAATCTATTGAAACGTTACAAAAAGGTAGTACCGAAGAATTGATTGTGTTAGCATTTAACATGCTGTATCGATACTCGCGCCATGAAGAACGATTTAAATTGCAGATAAAAAGGAAGTCGTAACGGTAGCGTCGTCAGTTTCCTTTTTGAAACGTTTATCATAATTTGTTGGTCGGTCGGGTTACTTGATTCCAAACATGTTGCATGCAAATTGCACGTTGCGACTTATCGATAAATTTTTTTCCGAACGGATACCCGACAATTAACCGGAAATTACATCGTTCATTCGGAGTCGGTAATTTAATATAGACGATCGCACTGATGTACAACCGCTTTCAGCTTCTGCGATCCGAAAGCCAAAATTAAAATCGTTCTCTCTCGAAAATTAATATTTATTATATCGTGTCGTGCGTCAATAACGTTTAACACGAACCAGTCTTGGCATTATGCGAGTTACACGATAAACTTCGTCTTTATCACCGTACTTGAAACAACAGAATACTAATTAGTGCCTTAACTGTTGTAAAACAACAAACCTGAATTACTGAGAGAACAGAAATACAGGAATTTTATAAATTAATGAATAATGTTGAAATTCATATTCGATTTTTAACATTGGAGCCTTTTTTCCGGTCAACTCAGACGAAGATCAAAATATTTTTCAGTCTCTTTTTTTCCAGACCCCTAACATTTACACGTGCATAAATTCGACTTTATTACAGAATTCCATGGAATCGTGTGCGTAATTAATTAGTATAATTAGTATAGAATTTCGTATAAGCTGTCTCAAGGTTATTCGCACCATTTCACCATGCCAAACCAATAGACTTTACGTTTCGTTTTCATTCAGAACCCACGAATCCTTTCATGGAAGCCTGTCTAATAATTGCACTGCGAATTCCTCAGAACTACTCAACTTACCAGCGATCGCATTAATAATACCAATAATCTACCAAGTTTTTACGAGCTCTCAGTATGACCAGTTCTTCAGCGACCATACAAATTTCAATTTAAAAACGATGCCACGCAACAGTCGGACGAGATTTCGCTAATTTATCGCCAACGATATATCAAAGATTCGAGGCAGCTACGCGAGAAAAAAATCTTGCATTTTGCCCTGCAATTAGTCGACCTGTCGTTCCACTAATTCCTATCCGAGGCCTCAGAGAGCACCGTAAATTTTCCTTCAAATCTCTGCAAGAACTTTTCGTCCCCCATGGCTGATGTCTTTACGACTTTCAAAGAATCGTAAATCATTCGAGCTTGCATCTTTGCCACGGAAACTTTCCGAACCGAAGAAATACACTTTCCATTCTTTTTCTTTGTTTAGTATTAATGTTCAAACTAAATTGATATCGATTACGAATTTATAATAAAAAGATAACTTTTGTAAAAAAAACTATAAAAACTATCGCCCGCGCTTTCTTTGTTTTCCAAGTCAAAAACAACGAAGACAAATGCACGATCGCTCGTCTTGCATCGGGCCTTAGGGCCCTCGCTTTTTTTGCGCTGGACTTTGCGACGGGTCCGAGAGTGCTTGCGACGTATCCATCATAAATTACAACAGATCCTTGAACCGTTCTTCAAAAATCGAATATTATCGCCCCGGAGACAGAGCTGGAGAAAATCGGACAGAACACTCTCAGGACTCAGAAATTCTCTTCTTCGATAAAATCGAATTCGTTTCCATTACATTTAACCGTACACTTTCTAAACTTTGCCTATTATTTTTTCGCTATCAAAAGAAAAGGATCGCCTCGGTCTGTCCTACATAAGAGAGGCAAATCTTAATCCGTATATTCTACGCAAAATCACAGAAATTTCCGCGAATAATGCATCGTTGGAAATTTGTTTCGCAAATTGCGGTGATTACTTGAGAGGGTTCGTTACGCGGGTAACGCGAAGCGGGATCAAAATGGCCGACGAGAAGAATGGCAACGATTGCCGCAGCGGGCCGCGTAACCCAATTAAGGATGACAAGGGTAATCACGTCGTATCAGGTGTTGCAGAAAAGCTGCGAGTACTTTGTCGCGGTGTTATCTGCTGTCACGAGCGAAAACTTTCTCGTGAATCCTTTGTTGGGCTTCGCTGGAACTCGCGGGTCGCTGAACCAACTGTAGTCGACTAGCTTTCGCAACGACCGGGGAATTTCTTACGATTTACAGCCTTAATTGAAGGGTTCGCGACGAAAAGGAGAACAACGCCATTTCTGGCCAACTTTTCTGCTCCACGTAAGAAGTTTTATACTTCGAGTAGAACGCAGCAGCGACTTTTATGAAATAAACGCGATTTACTGGAGGGTAGTTGTTGGCGAGGTGATGCGTGATAAAGAGGGAGCAGTGTTTTTGTAGGCAGCAAAATATTTACGTGTCGAGGTTGTTAGGCAACAGTGACGTACTTGATGGTGCAAAAAGCTGTGAATATTCCGTGTGCATTAGCATTCCTCGTGGCTTGCAATGTTTTTACACCGTCTGCTGAGATTCTCCTTAGGTAGAACTCTGATTCGGTTTGTTATACAAAATTTATGCCACTGTTTATATAAAGTGCTACGAAATATTTTCTAAATATTCATCTCGAGGTAACAGAAACGAATATCTGAATATTCATTTCATAAATATGTTTCCTTGAGATAAAGCGACTATAACTCAACTCTAATTGCAATTCCATTGACTTGGAAAGGCATTCAACACCATTGTCGATTATTAATTATCAGTCAGTGTCTCTGTCGAGACGTCTGTCTCTCCGAGCAACGATTTCGCAATAAACACATCGAACAACCGTCTAACGTGGACGATCATTTTTCCCCTCGATGTTTCCCTCGGAGCGGCACAATCGCGTAAACACGTTTCCACGAAGATATCGTAGAGTCCCACGCGCAGGACGCACTATCGGCATGAAAATGAAGCGATCACCTCGAGGCAAGCATTACCGCGATACTTTAACAAGTGGGTGATAGGCGAGGAGCAAGGTCAGCTGTTCGAGAAACACCATCGAACGAGAACATTTTCTCACGACGTCGTGAAAACGGATAATCTATTCGATTCGACTTCGCCTTCTGACACGTGGCATTTACGCTCCATCCAACTTAATGTCCATCGTTACTCCTTGGAACAAAAATGGTAATCGTAGCGTAACACCTTTGTCACGCGTCGAACAACTTCCAGGTGTATTCATCACCGTCGCTAACGTTCTACGAAACGAAACGAGGCGTTGCTATTCCTTTTACTCGCGAAGAAAAAAAGAAACTAGCACTCGCATCAATCATCGATCACGTTAAGCGAATGAATCTGTTAACCGGGGAAATTTTTGTCCATCGGTAGGATGATTGCACGAAGAAGGTAAAAGAGGTACGCCAGGTGCGAAGGACGAGATAATCGAGTTAATCATGATAATTGAGCGATTTCGCTGGAGGCGGTGGGTCTGTGGAATTCGGCTGTATTTTTTGAGAAGAAAAAAAAAAAATAATTTGAAAGGTCATTGCAACCGCGGGTGAGAGTTTCTGACCGTCTTTTGCCTACGATTTCGAGTTGGTTAATCGACTCGATTAATGATAGGACCGTTTTGATAAGTGGGACGCCTTGGAACGGGACCGTAAATCTCTAGCAGGTGTAATTATCATATTACGAGATCGAAGAAAAATTATAGTCGGGATAGGCTGGTGATAATTCGTCTAACGCGTTGTCACAGTCGACGTCCCGATTAATCAAACGTGTCATTAGAGAATAATCGTTTCATTAGTATATATCAAGATTCTTTTTCCTCGAACCTCTAAGGAGCTAATCGCGTACCGCGGTAATTATGCTTATTAGGTTTTAAGAACAGTTATATCTCGATTATTGCTACTGGGTTAATTGTTAGTTTCGGTGGATCGATAGATCATATTCATTACACGGTAATAGTATATAATTTCTGACCATAGAGGTATTTTAGTTCTTAATGTCCCTTTTCTTTTCTTTTTTATTTCATTCTTTCTTCTCGATCTACGGCCACGCGAGAGAAGGCCGTCGAAGATGTTAATGAAGAAGACCGACAAACAATTTTTTTTGTCACGCATCGTTAACCTATCGCAGTGATTACCAAGCTATTTTTGTTACGGAACCTTTGTACGATTTTTCAAAAATTACAAAATTAATTTTAACCAATATATGGAATGAGAAAAAAATCGTTGCAGAAGAAATTTATTTGTACGAGAGAAAATAATAATAAGTTGTATTGAAACTTATCTCGCGAAACCCACTTTGAAAAACACTGATCTATTACACAAATCGTATACTAATATAAATCGATGCATCAGTTGCATAAACCGAACAATGTTACCTGTATAAAATCATTGAAGCATGATCTGTGGTAACGTCGTCAATAACCACATTCGACAAAACAAAGATTAATTTCAGATTCGTTCTTCGATTCGAAGAAATGTTAAGACACCGTTATCCAACACCGAGATGCATTGCCCGATCACTGGTGCGATCTCGAACGAGATAGACGTGTGATTTACAACGCGAGTTTGGCCAGTTAACACGTGCATACCTAACACTGTACACACAACCATAGATAGAGAGCGAAAGAGTTGCGTCGCAAGGTAGCACAAAGTGTCGCTGTCGCGATCTCGCGTTTCGATCGCGATCCAGGCGTCTGGATCGTGATTAACGAGACTACGAGCCCCTGCATCGCGATAACTTCGTCGATCATGATCTCACTAGTCAATTCAATGTTCTACGAGAACCACGATACGAGAGTACATCCCCCAAACAGAAGTCAGTCGGACGACTCGCGGTTAAATGCTAATTACCATCGAGCGAGCCTCTCGTCACTAGCCAGTTTATCTTGTACCTTCATCGAAACGTTCTACACGCGACTGCCGTACGAAAACAGTCCTACCGAATGAAGAAATTTCACTCGGTCGATCTTCGATTAGCTTTGAGTAACGATCGTTGAATTTTTTTTTTTTTTTTTTGTTTATCTTTCTATGTACTAAGCGACGCAAGAATAATTGAGACACGAATTAAGATAAACTCCGAAGAAAGTTCGTTGAATCAATCTTCGAGTAACTTGGAATAAAGATTATTGCCATTTTTTATTTTCCTACTTACTAAGCAGCGTACGATTAATTAAGATAAACTCCAAGTGGTTACAACCTAACGAGCATTAATGACTGATTAACGTGGAATTACCCCGAACAACTAGTCGAAGATCAAATGCTAGTGTATCTACCATCCCGACGGCCATTTACATTTATATTGCACTGCCGAGAACGCTACTTTATTGCCCCTGCAAGAACCATCCCCTCGGTGCCTCGTAGCCGTTTAATCACAGACGTTAGATAATTCATGGCTCGATACTCGCTTCTTTTCCGATCTGTCCGACGATCTGGGAAAAGCATCGACAGAGAGGACTAATTTATAGCCGGTGGAAGGTACTCTTCGATCGACATTTTCTCGGTATACAGGCAGCGACGAGGCGAGAGGCGGTTTAGGTCAAGGCATTCATCGAGCCACATTGTTCTTCACCGCGGCGAAAGTGCGCATACGATTATCGTCTATTTATCCTGATGCTCATTTACAATGATGCATAAGCGCGCACACTCGTTACCACCAAGCTGGCGATCGTTCTTTTCCCGATGGAATCGTTGGAATCCGAAAGAATTCTACGACCTGATACGCTGAAAGGGTCTAACAGCCGAGCTCGATAATGTTTTTCGATACGTATTAAAGTTGGCGGATCATTTTCGAGGTCGATGCACGTTTCTACGTTCCTTGTGGAATGTTCAGCAATCTCAGCAGGAATATACCTAGCATCGAGGAATTTCACGGAAGAATTTCGAATCGAACGACTTCCTTACTGCTAGATTCGCGTCTGACCTTACCACTCGTGGCTTAGGGAAATATAGAGTCGATATAGAAACCAAGTTCGTGACTGATATACACTACCGATCAAAAGTTTCAACTTACCTTCATAATTGTATTCATAGATATTGGATTTTATGCTAATTTTGTTTGCTTTAATTACATTTTGGCCGAAGAGTTCTCTAAAGTAATAGAATTACTAATTTCTTTGTTTCTGAAATTTTTTGCGACTTCAAACTTTTGACCAGCAGTGTATCCAACTATTTGCATTCCGTAAGCAGAATTGTTCGATCGTAACAACCGCGTTTACGGCAACAGATTGTCCTTAATATTCGTGAAGTACTTCCAAGGAATTTTCATTTTACAATCATCGCTCGTTCGATGGAGTTCGAAGAGATTCGGAGTGGGGTTCGACGATAATGACGCGAAAGAGAGACGCTAATCTCTGAGAAAAATCGATTTTAAATGTCACTCGGTATTTACCGAGGCAATCAGACTTCGATGGATTCAGTTATTCCGCCAGCATCCGAGGCACGCAGGCTCGAGGCTGCTTGGCGATCAATCAAGCTCAGGATTACGCATCTAAACGACAATCGGGTTGTAACAGAGACATTGCATAATGCTCAGCCGTGTGATTCATCTTGTTTATATTAAATGCATCTACCGACAATGAGAGAATTTCATCTTTGATCCAGTAGGCATCCGATTTAATTTTTTATTGAGATAGTTTATGAGGCAGTCTGAAAGTACTTTCGAGTCTCGAGAAGCAGCAATCTCAGGTGTGAAAAATCGTACGAACAATATAAGCAATTATGCAATACTTTAATGTATTCTATCTGAAACGAGCGACGGTGTCTAAAAATCATACAATTTCAGATCCATTTAAAACAATGCACTTTTTATGCAACCTAGAAGTGCACTTCAGCTTATGGAGTCTTTTACATTTCCTATTTCTATTTTTTTCTCCTTTTTTTTTATGCACTTCAAAGCGTTACCTCTGAAACAAGGCTGCGACGAATCAAAAGCCTGTGTCACGCGTTCAAAAGTGACACCAATGTTCTAACGAAAGTGCAAAGTTGCACGCGTACATACGAATGAAACAAGAAAAGTGCAGTAAGACCGGACTCGAGATGGTTGTCTGTTACGAGTATCGACTTCGACAAGGTTCAACCGGTTCTACGGAGAATCGATTGGCGTAGGAACGGATCAAAGGAAACGACATTGAAAATTGCTTTTGATCTAAGACGCGCAACAAATCGTGAAGGATGATTGAATCGATTACGCAGTACAGAGGAACGAGACAGCCGTGTAACAAGGCAAGGCGAGTCGTGATATAAATCGCCGACCGTCAAACATGTTGCGCCGTGTACACGTTCTTAAATCAACCGGGAGATCTAATTTGTTAAGAAATAAGAACGCAGATAAACGTCATGGGAACGAGGCGAATGAAGTCTTTACACGAGGCGCCTCGAAGAATCTATCGATGAAGACTGCTAATCCGGATCGTTCCACGGGTTTTTTTCGGCAATGCCTTCGTAGACAGTAGTAATACACTGTATTCCTATGAAACTGAAACTTGGAAAAATTTCCACATCCATGGAAGCAATCCTTTATAAAACGAAGGGGACAGGAAGAATTCCAGCAACGAAAGAATCCAATCTTCTAAAAAAAAAAGAAGTTTCAGCGATAAATAGTAACTCAAAGAAGAAAAATTTGAACAATAGAATTTCAGAAAAGGGATTCTAGTAATCAAAGAGAATACTCCAAAGATATCAGGAGAGAAAGTCCAGCGATTAAAAGAAAACAGTGGTAAGACAGAATAAAAAAAAAGAACCAGTGCAGGATTACCAAAAAGGGTACCATCGATAGGAACAACTCGCCTTCGCATAACAGGATATAAAGTGGCATTGAATCAAGATTAAAAATGAAATTCGAGGAATCGGCCTGGAGGATAACATTGTTGCAAATTGTACAGAGATTATTACGACCTTTAAAGACCACACGCACCGTTGGACCATCCTGGAAAATGTCTAATGCGAGTATAATTTCGCTGGAGGCCGCATCGAGATTCGCGTAACGATCCGTTAACTCTATCATTATGCCAAGAATGTATAGATGGAATTGTTCGCTCGTTTCCGCGTAAAAGTGGCGTCGGAGGTGGAATTACAAGACCAGTGTATGCGTCTATCCGGTTATATTCGAAGAAATATACATAATATTCTCCTTAAATTGTGAATTCGCGTTCCTCGAACGCTTGTATCAGTCATTTGCCTGTATTGCCTCGATATAACGCTTGCATTACAATGTAACTTATCATTCAACCTTTGCTTCAACATTTTAAGTACGTCTGCACAGTTTTCTTCTCAAGCTTGATGTTTTAAAAATTATACATGTCCATGTATCTCATTTTAATTTGCCAAAAAAATTGGCGAGTCTTTTAAATTAATAAACAGGCGCTAAGTAACGCAGGTGTCTTCGTAATCAAATAATCATTCTACAAGGCAAGGCACTCGATATCATTGACACGACAGAAGTAAAGACTCAAAGGATCGGTTCGATAAATCATGCTATCTAACGTTTCAAGGATAAAGATTATTTGCTTCTATATGAAGCATCTTAACACAGAATCATATTAATTCCTTCTTAACACTGAAACTATCAAAGCGGTCGGACGATCGGTTCATAGTTTCTCATACAAATTCTGTAAATTTTTTACAATGCATTCTTTTAATATTTCACACGATTTTCTATAAGATACGAGGTTACTTTAACCGCCGATAGTTTTAGTGTTAAAGCTCTCATTGCAAAAAAAAAAAAAAAAAAATTATTAAGCGCCTCGATAATTCGTATTAAAGTTACAATAACTACGATCATTCGGTCGAAATACCTGCCGATAATATCCCTGGAATAAATCATCGACACCGCCATGTCTGTAGCGCACGGAAGCCAGTCTTAGGTGTTTGAAAAATTGTCCTCGGCGCCATTAAACGCTCGGTAGCTCTGTAAACACGCGGCGAAACCGCAGGGTGCCGCGTTCTCCGTTTCCAACGCTGGCACGGTCGGTTGCATTAAATTTCTGTGCGGCGGCAGCGCGGCTTCCACGAGAGCTGCAGAAAAATACTGTACGAAGCCTCGGCATTTCCTGTACACTCCTTGGCGGATGCTAATGCCGGGGCCAATACACGGCCGGCGGCGTCGTACGTGTACGGTTGTGTTAACTACGTGATCGCGTGGGCGTGCACGACGTAACAGAATACAACGCCGATCGGAGTTTCTAACGAAAATAAAGCCATTCGCGTGCCGGCTACGATCGTAAAGTCTAGCGTCGTCCCCACGGTTTATTAATGCCCGGTTTCTAGGAAAGGACCGCTAACGACCGACGCGTCCCCGTGTAACTGTGATTCGATATGAATCAAAGCCAGGCAGAAATATGATAATGGTGGACAAGATATTACACGCTGTTCGTTCGAAACGTACGAAGTTTTCTGTGCCGCCATAACGGTCGCGGTTTTTCGACGGATCAAGAGTGGGGGTAGTCGTTAACCCCTTGACGCTTTACCCATATTTTTCGCCGTTACAGTAAGTTAATAGCTGTTCCCGATCGTATATCACGGAAGACTGTGTGGGAAAGTTGTGGATATCGAACGATATTTCGCTGCTTACCTCCTCGGTTCTTGCAAAATTCGATCAGAAACGAGCGACGACCGATCCGTTTCGTAATTCACTCGCGGGGTACGAACGTTTGCGATTGGCGCCATCAGATGGCGCCTGCATCGGCGGCCACGAACGTTCACGGATCGCGCAATGAAAATTCTCTCGCTCCTACGTTTGAAAACAACGCTGGCGAGGTCATCGCACGGAACAGCGTATCTCGATGTTACGAGTAACTTGAATCTTCACGGAAATCTGACACCGTAAAGGATGACATTTCTTCGTCACGAACCTACCAACATTTCCTCCCCACTACGCGTCTTCCGTAGCGACGAGTCGCGGTCGAGTTTTTCAGCGGATCACCGTGCATCGTGCCGGATATGGTATCGGTTCGCGCAATATTTTATCCCAGCGCCACCGTGCCTCGCGTCTACCGCGAGATGTCACACGAAAGGTAACCGTGGGCGCGTGTATTTGAAATCGTGTGTTCGAGACGCTTCGAGAGATCGTGGAGAAGCCAGGAACGAACGGTGCGACAACTTCTGGCGCAGCCGCGGCACTTTCATCGGTCGCGTCGTGCCTAGAGTGACTGTTACCAGTTATCGTCGTACATTTACGAGGACGGTCACGCCGATTATGACTTTCCTATCGGTTATAAACCGAGTCGCCGCTGGTGGAAAGTGCGTGAGACGTAACGAACTGACCTACAATGACAGAAGTGAACGTTAACAGCTGTTCGCGCGTGCATGGTTTCCACGAGGGTACGTTTCTTTGTTGCTAATATCTCTTTGCTGCTTCGACCGTACGTTTGTGTCGAAGAATGGTTCCACGAATATTCGTTGTTACGACGAAGAACTCGCGTGGGTGAATCGTAACGAACGTCGCGATACGACCAGTGACCTTTTAAACGTGATGTAACTTCCTTACACCGAAATACCCGATCGCCTGTAACCTGTATTGCGCGCGCACGCTCTGTGATTTCTGGCGGGACAACTTTTCAAAGCGTACGAGGTGGAAAAATTATTCGGCTGTTCGAACGACAGGCGTGTGAACGGGATTGGTGTGTCGTTGCTGCAACTTGTGCACGCAATGCGCTCGTTATCCTACGAACATTTGTGAGAACGAACAGTTATCCGGTAGAGTTTCGTCCGATGTAATTTGCACGCGAGATTCGTCGTAAATCTAGCGATGAGTTAACTATAAGAAGCGAAGGAAGTGAGGTTAAGTGGAAAATGCGGACCGCGGCGCCACCACGAGGTATTAAGCACCTTCGTCGAACCACGGGACGAGATGCTTCAGTGGATTACAGGAATCGACTGGTATGTCAAAAGTTTTTGCATTATTTTTTGTTACCGTGCATCAATTTCCATGCATTAAGTCGCGCATCCACTTGGTATAATACATATCTATACAACACGCGAAACGATTCGTTTATCGTTAAAAATCGGTAATAAAATTTTATAGTCGTCAATCTATTTGTTGAACTTTGAATTACTAAACTGTACTCTGACTTAAGTTGTTATTAATCATTTGTAAAATGGCGGCTCAGAGGAACCATGTAAAATTTGAGAAAATTATTTTTATCGGAATAGAGGTATAGGTTACAAATATTTCTGATTGTTACGATTATAAATAACGAATAATTAACGATATAGAACTGTTGTTTTACAGCTAAAAGCTCTTTCAATCGGACGTTGTGATTTCTACGATAGTTTAGTAATTCGATGTTAAAAATGTTAAAAGCACGAGGAAAGCAATTAACTCGGGCCGAGATAGTAAAAGTAGAATGCACGGGAATAAACATTAGCGTGCCAGGTTTCGATTTCTCCATCGGCCAAGTATCCCAGTAATCCTCATTGGATGCGGTTGCACATTTTTACGCTGGTAATTGCGTTATCGCGAGAGATTCGCCGGACGCCGAGATCTCGCGGATTCCACGTTGGTTTTCCGTTCGACCAGACGCAGGAAAACGCTTCCTTCTCGGGATTAGGAACGAATCGAGAACCGGTTTCATTCCGTATATGCTTAAATCCAGTTTCCTTTCACCTTTGCTCGAGAACTATCGGTGTCGTTGGCGGTATCGCGGCTTATCAGGGCGTTTCGCGTTCACTGGCCACGGATAACGTTTATGCGCGTTCCTCGTTTCGTTTCAGCCGCGTAATCGAACTTTCTTGTGCTTTCGTGTGGTCTTTATCGAGATCGCGACTCCATTATCGAGACGTTCGCGTGTGTACAGTTGGTCGCACAAGTATCCGATCATCTTAGATACAAATTTTGTGTACAATTACACGTTCGCGGATAGAAAATAAAATTATATTTTACGAAATTATATTTCAAACAAATTACGTTAACATCTAAAGTGGTTAAAATATTTTTCTGCCCAACGTTAGTTCTTCTGCCTATCTCGAACGTATCGATTTTCGAATCGTGGCCCGCCATCTTGGTCCCATTCACGCTTAAGGATCGTAACTTAACCGATTTATTCCTATCGGCTCGAAGATAACGCCCAAGTATAAACATATCGAGTTTCGTTGTTTACACTTCGACCCTTGTTCCGAGTGTTCGACGACGAACTTTGTCACGAATCGACGTCGATTCGTGGATACTTCTTCTGTCTGCTCCGAAGGCAGTTCCAACGATTTTTTATGACCAGGTTTTTCTCGTTTTGCGACAGCCTGGAAGGTTATTTTTTTATTTTTATTTTTTTATGAAATGGTCCCATTAACGTGTCCTCGGTAGATAATTGAACAGGCTGTGTCAAGAGGAATCAACGCTAGAGCTACCAACGATCAAAGTACGCTTATTTGTACCGAAGAAATCGAAGTGAAAGGTGCATCAAAAATATATGTATAAAAGAAAGGAGACAAACCTTTACCTATATTTTTAAAATCACAGAAAATTTCTTCAAATAGTCTACAATAAATTTATTAAATTTCCGTTGGAAATTAGGAATTGGTCAATTTGATCGCTTTGATGGTTCTAGCGATGTTCAAAACGATCGTATCTTATTAATTTTCGTACCAAAATTGAATATATTTCAAACGCGTTAAAAACTGAGTGTATCAGGACCGTAAAAAATTTCTTGAAACGATGCTTGTGTACATATCGAGTGTCGTACGAGGAACTTAAGATCTTCGAAGCGTCCTTGACGCTTTCACCCAACACCCTTTCTCTTTGATATTCTAATACGCCTTTGACCTTGTTTAACCCTTGTACATTCCTCGTTTCCATCTCAACGTAGGTACATTGGAATCCGAAGGAGAAAAATCAGTAGGCGGAGACGACAAGGACGGTTCAAGGTCATCGGTGTTTTTATAAGTAACATTTGAGCTAGGCTCGAGTTAGATGTTTAGTGCTATTTCTAGAAACATAACTGACCTTGGAATGTCCTTAACGCCTCCGTTACTCCTACCTGATATTCTAACGTACCTTATTGTTTCTTTTAATACGCCAAAAGTTTATTCCAAATTGCAATAATCGAGGAAACTTTTATCAAGCTGTATCATGGTGCGCGTAATATGAAACTTTTACAATTATTCTTCTCGAAATTTGAAGGTTGATCGGCCAAGTTTGTTGGAATACATGTATTCGGGTTGCTTCATACGATAACGCGAATTTTAATTCACGATAATAATCGGACAATATAGCGAGTAGATACACGAGTGTCCGGTAGTTACGCCTCGATGAAACAGCAACATATTGATTCTAAATCGTCGATATTATGCAAATCGAATTAGCCGTCGGCTGTATCATTAAAACGATCGACTTAGCACATTTTCTATCGGTGGATGGATGTGGTTCGCCCACACCTTGGGATTAGCAGCCTTGACCCAACAATTTCAAATCAATTTGAAACGCATAGTATTCTATCGTAATTTCTATTTCTATTTATTCTATCTTTTTTCCACGAAACTTGACAAGATACGTAAATATAAAAAATTCTGTACACAGTTACTCCGAGTAAAAAAAAAAGGAAGAAAAAAAAATATCCAAATTCACATCATAAATACCCACTTTTATAAATATTAATCACTTCGGAGAACAGAACCAAAAACGCAATGCAACCGTATAAAAGAACACAAGAATAATTACTCAACCGGAACGGAAAGGAAAATCTTGTCCAACAATGGAAAACAAGGCGCCGCGATTTTCCACGCGGCACTCTTGAATAACATTACATCCCAACGATGACGCGCGTTGAATCAGAGTACACGCGCACCACGGAACGATCGACGCGAGGATCGATCGCGTTCGGTCACAGCGAGACGCTCGAAAATCACAAGAACCGGACACCGGTCACGAATCGGTGGCGAACAATCAGGGTTCGTGCATCCGCCCACTCGCGCACCAGTTGCAGCCTTGGCCGACTGACGAGGCGGCACTGTTTTTATTTCCCTCGGCTCGTATCTTCTTTTTCACCTTAAACTATAAAAGATCCGCCATGGCGGACGCGCTCGCATGCGACGCCACGTTGAATTATTTATAAGGATCGAGGCTGGCCACTAGCGACGGATGCCTCCTCGACAGGGTTACCGCATAATATCCGCGCATTAAACGCTAATAATAGAGTCCTCCTGTTTCCCCCGTGGCGTGCCTTCCGATCGCTACCAAGCCAGCCCAGATGCCGCGTAATTGCCCGATGCACCCACATTCCACCGGTTTTCATTAATTCCAAAGGGGACGTGCCTGTCGATTTCACGCCGATGGAATCTTCTCCCCGAGATACCATCTTTGAGTAATAATTCACTTCGGTGGTTTTCGTGCGTTAGAGTTGTGAATCAACTGGACAAGCTATGGTGCTGTGTGGGAGGCGTTTATTATATGATGGTGTCAGAAGGTGAGATCGCTGGACATGCCGGGCTGGCACATTTTCCTGGCCGTGACTGGAGGTCCTCGATCTCTTATCCGTCGAAGGTCGATTTCTGAGAAGCTTCGCATTTTTTTTCTTTTTTTTTTTAAGCGGGAGAAATATATAGAGGGTGTTTGCAAAATGTTTGGGTAATCTAGAGTTAACTGAATTTATGGAAACGCGAAGTAAATTTTCTTTCGCACGAGGCTCTGTTCTTGAGAAAATTTTGTTCGAAGATTGATCAGATATGTATTTACACCGTCGTCAAAAATTTTCGATGTAACTTCGTAAGATCGGAAACAAATTATTTTTACAATTTTTTGCAGTTTAAGATTCGGAAGTTCGTAGTTACGCGTTGATTCCTTGGAACTAAACGACGAATAACTTGGTACTTTTCGGCGACACTGTATACCCGAGGTTGGTGCAACACTGTCAATGGTTTCTCGAACTCTCCAAGGTACAAATTGCAACACTCAACCGTCCGTTACAACCGAGTCGACCTCTCCGATGACGATGTAACTTCAATTTAATCTCTTTACCTGGATGCAACGCGATAACGACCCGATACGTTCGCCTCGGATTTCCACATCGCGGTTTAAGATTGCGCCGGCCTTGGCGCCACAGAGATCACGTGAAACTACGAAACGAATTCTTCCGAACAATTTTATCCTCGATGCATCGTTTCGTTATTTCTAGTTGGTTCTTAAACTCGATTAAAATTAACAATTCGTGGAAGATTGATATAGCTAAATTATAATTACGCAAGACTGCATTGTTATTCCTCGAGGAGCAGATCTCGCTATCAACGCGCAACGAACCGCCATTGGCGCACTTTGTACCGATCGTATCGATATTTGTTGCGAACAGAATCGACGCAGCGTTAATCGTAAGTGGCTTAGGCGGTTCATTGATGGCGAACCAGTCGAAAGAAAGCCGATTACCGCTGCCACCTACGACCTTCTCTATGGATTACACGCGATCTATTCGAGATCGTTCTATGTTGTTACCTGTTCCACTGTATCTGTGACCGAAACGTGGTAGGATTAAAGATTGGGGCGAAGTAAGTTGGTAAACCGATGAACAGAAGTATCGACATATCGATAACTTGGAATTCTCTTACTTAAAGTTTCAAAGAAAGTGGAAAAAATAATTCTACTCTAATTCATGCATCAGCGTAATCATCGTGTTACTCCCGCTATCAATTTTAACTCGGCGTAACTTTTGTTTTCTGCTCCGAAAGCTTCAGAGAAATTTTTAAAGAATTCGAAAAATACCAACTACAGAATCAAGAATTTAAAAATAACTCTATCTTTATCCTATGAAACAAATTTTTAATATTTTCACGAACAAGCAGAAATTTTAGGATACCGACAAATCACACTGATCAACATCGCTCTCTAAATTTGAGTCAATTTATTTCTCCTAATATTTCGTATCTCCTAAAACAACCGTAACCATCTTGCTTCCAAAAAATTTTGAATATCGACTCTGACCGATTCATCCCAAAGAACGATGAAGAAAACAACCCTGACAATTGTCTCGCCCGCCAAAGGGTCAACCAACGTCGCTTCTTCCACGCGACTGCAACGTAGCCAGAAGAGAGGAAACGATTAGTCAGCTCCGAGTCCGATCTCGGCCAGGCCTGGCCCAGGGTTAATTAAAAGTAATCGAGTAACTAGGAGTATCTCATTCACCTAAACAATTCATCGCTATCATCGCGTAAGCGCAGCTTGCTCAAAGGGGACGATGGCAATTAGTGCGACGAAGCCGCGACGAAAGGTCACCGATAAAGCTTTCGGAGGGCTGTTTACGACGCTCTCCGCGCCGCGTCTTATCACGACGATAGATATTATCATGGAGTGTGTGCGCGCCTCGGCGGCCCGCCTTTGATGAGTTTTTTCCACAACGATCGAGCGGACTGTTGCACAACGTCTGGCCGGAGAGACTCATCGTCGTCCTCGTCGTTTCTCCTCTTTCGTTCCATATGTCTCTGGCTCCGTGTCGCATCGAAGCTTGGGTTAGGTGAAACCTAATTGCTAATTGAACCGCTCGCCAATTGTTGGCGCGATGGATACGCTGGTTAGATTTCACGGTGTTGCAGAAGTTAATTGGAAGGATCTTGTGTCGTGTGTGAGCTGCATCGATTAGACGCTTCTGGATTATGAAAAGGTGTGGCTTGTTGATTAAGTGGAAAGCGTCTTTGGTTCGTTAGATTGTTGGTTCTCCATTTGTTGATTGAAAGGATTTGTAGAGGTTGATAGGGTGTTTTCTAACTGTTAATGGGTTGTTTCGCTCCGATCAGCTCCGATTCGCATGGTTTTGCTATGATCAATAATTTATGCAGCTTTGCTCCGAATAGGTTTAATTCGCAAGAGATATTTATTTTCCGATTAACAAGTTGAAAGAATATTTTCTTTCCAACGTAGCCTTTAAAAATGGAATAAATCGTAAAACAATCGATAGAGCCACCTTTCGTTGATCGTACAATCGATCGCACAGATCGGTACCAAAATCAGCAAAGCGTGGCTGATCTTAATTGCCTCCTGGAAATTGCGATACAGTTATGTGGGTCGACTTTTAATCACTTCGTTACCTCTCATATTTTTATCCGTTTATTTTTTGTACCTAAATGTATTTTTAAAATTCCCCAGACACTCGTGTGAAAGACTGTGAACAACGATTCTCTAAAGTCTCGGTAAAATCGATAGATAATTGCCTGTCCAGTGTTAAAAAATACGCCGACGATAGAGTTGATTGTTAATAAGACTCGTGTCGGATAGCTCCGTGATCGAAACCGATATTACGTATCGATGCATTGCATTCTTTTTAACCTTTCGATCCGTGCTCTCTTCCAAGAAAGAGCGCATCTGTTCCATTCTGGATTCTGTGTCGCAATAATTCGTTTTCATCGGTGCTTCCTCTCTACTTGGCCGCTCGATTAGAGAATCTTCGGTCGCATTAGCAATGCAAATCGCGATACGTCTGTCAGGAAATTAATAGCAGAGAAATTGGACATCTGTTGGCTCGAGACTGACGATAATGCGAATACCTTAACAAACGTCTCTGAAATAAAGGACAACTGTGGAGATTGCGAAAGGAGAGGCATAGAAACGTAGTTTCTACACATTTTTTTTCACATCAAACTAATCTTGTTTTCACGTATCAAATACTCGAGTCGTGAGTCACACGAATTGGAAACTATTACACGGAGTCTTCGGTCGGAGTTTGAAATTTTTCAGAAGCTTGCGAATAAATGTTACAAACCGATCCAAGGAACGTGGATAATAGAAAATTGCGATAGAGTAGAAATAGGTAACGAGCCATCGATTTACGAGAAATCGCAGAGACTGACGCAAAACATTCGAAATAAGAATCATGGTATGTTACGAAAGAATTGAATTAACACGGTGCCATTGGTGCACGTGGATACAAGGATAAACGTAGCTTTCGTACGATGTTCTCCAAGAATTACCATTGTATTTTTCACTGCTATAATTAGCAAAATCACAAATATAAAATATTTAACGCGAAAGATTCCGAATAGAAATTATATCACAAAAGACTCGAATCTCTCGATCTACGATTGCTCCTAAAGAGCCATTGCAGTGCCAAGAAAAAAAAAATTCACCTATGCAGTATTCCTCGGGCATTGCCATTTTATTTTCCACTACAGTAGTTGACCAAATCACAGATCAAATAAATTGCGTGAAAGATTCCAAATAATCGCTCGATCTACGATTCCTCCAAACGCACCGCTAAAGCACGAGGAAAAGTTCACCTACCATTCAATGTTCTCCGAGAATCACCATTTTATTTTCCCTCTGGTGTAATCAACGAAACCGCAAAAGATTCACAATAAAGATTTCACCATTACGAAAGACGCGAATCGCTCCATCTACGATTGCTCCAATGGCGTCACTTCAGATCGAGAGAAAAACGCAACTTCCTCGAAGCGTTCTCCAAGTCGTTACGTCTTCATTTCTCGCTCGTGTCTCTAATGAGAGGACAAGCGAGCTCGTGTTCAAGATACTCGAAGAGGTGACCATCTTCCTAGTCTATGTTACATCACTGCAATCTGTTCGGCCACCGATGCAGCCTGATTTATCGACAGCGATGAGATTCCAATGTTTTAACGAACCATGGGGAACGCGTTCGCGGATCTTCCCTGGGTCGGTTTTACAATCAGGAAATACCTGACATTCCACGGTTCGATCGTATCGTGTCGGATGCAGTGGCGTAGAAACTCGAGAGACGCAACCTGGAGGAACCTGTTGTTCGGTATGCCGCGTATTTTGTTGTATTACAAGATGCGAAATTAATAGGTTCACTTAGGTATTCGAGATATGGATAGCGGTCAGATATTGGAAGATTGTAACTTGTTCTTCTTCCATTGTTGTATAAAACAATTTGTGTATTTCGAAGTTTTGGTATTGATCCGTGTTATGGAGAACACGGAAGAGGTTTCTTAACCGTTAGAGCATGGGGTTGGTCACTGCAATGGCCAAAAATTTGGAAATTTTCTGGAATATATAGGTTTTGTATATATGGGTGGATGTTGCGTAAAGAAATTTCAAAATTTTAATCGAAAAATACCGGCCTTCTAAAGGTTAATCGAATCGTGGTCTTAAGGTGACTTCCAAGTCCTTAATATTCCTAAAAATCAAAATTTATACAATACAATAGGTTTCGAATAAAATAGGAGAAATAGCGATTCGATGTCGTTCGATGCAACTAAAATCGTCAGTCACCAAAGGTAACATATTTTTTCAAACAAATTCGAACTCCAATCGCGAATAGATATCGCAGAACACACGTAACATTCCATTTTTCGCATTTCTTTCATAAGATATCTTTCCGCACTCGGTTCACAAATTATTCGAACGTCGCGGATCGGTGTATCGACTCCATTGCCGCCATACCGATAAACAACGCCGGCTATCTGTGCTCTATTCTAGAATATTGTTGCACTATCAGCAACCGGTTGTTTGGTAACAAGACACGGTGCACGTTGCACGATATTAAGCCATTTCTGCCGGCTTATCTGCACGCTGGCACGTACTTACGTCGAGTCAGCTCAGGCTCTAGTACCGAGAGATCGAGCGGAATTACCGATTTCTCGTGCATTTGTAAATTTCGTGGCCCACTAGGAAATCAAATATTCCAGATACATGATTTTTTTTCTCGCCGAATCTTCAGCTATATCTATTCCATAAAATGCGCTTCGATACAAGATGAAATTGGATAAAAAAAAGAAAAAAAAGTAAAAAAAAAATCGTAAGGTTCGATAGCGATCAGAAACTAGATGTTTCTCAAGACGAAATCGTGAGTAAGCAAAAATTGGTATAAATCGAGCATCGTTTCGAGTTGAGAATTTTTTTCAGCTCGTTCGTAAAACGCGTGTCAACAGGGAAAACTTCTGGAAGCGGTTCGCGACAGGTTCCGAGAGCAACTCGCCGAGAGAAAGGCGGACCGGTATTATTGAAGGTTCGCCACGGAGTCGATCGTTGAATGAAATTTAAGTGGGTCGTGCATGAATGAAATCGTGCGCCGTTCTCTCGTTTATACTCTGTCCCCCTTCTATTTTTTTTCACGCTTCTTTCCACGTTGATCTCTGTCGGCCATGCAATTCGCCTCTCTTGCACCTAACGTGGGCGACCGGACGCGATTTACACGATCGAGCAGATCTCTTGGATTTCCCGTCCGAAGCGACAGCTTCTTGTTCTTGATCTTCGATTTTGATCATTTTATAGACGGCAGGAAGGCTAGGAGAATTTTCTTAGAACTGGAAGACATGGTCTTGATTTTAAGAGAGACGCGGAAACTTTTTATTCGTGATTTTTTTTAGAATTTTATGCATAAAGAAATAAGTCTGCATTTTATTCATCCTGGATTGTAGAATTTTTTCACCATTTTTAATAATTCTTTTCTTCGGTATTAAAACTTAGATTGCTTTGCTTTTGTATGATTCGGTGGGTAACAATATTTGACGAAGATTTTTAATTGGAATGGAAGTGTAAATAAGTGTGACGCTTGTATTAGATTCATTACGGATCATTGAATTCCTCCACTATTTTTAATTCTTTCTTTTTCTTTTTTTATTCAAGCAGAAGTCGGAGACACTCTGATTTTATGTCACTCCGTGGGTAAGAATACTTGATGAAAATTTAGAGTTAGAAATCCATTTCTTATAGTTTACTGTTATCGTTATTTTCATTAAAATCGCAACAATACGAGACAGGTATGCGACCGTTTCAGAAAGTAGGCTGCGCTCTGCGGCCGCGGTTACAGCGCATAGATGCAGATTAGGGGCGAGACCGATCTGCGCCCGTTGTGTTCCCGATACAATCTGCATTGTAATTAAATGCCAACCATGCGTCGTACGTCTATCATTTTTCGAGCATTCTAACCGGTTCCGTCGGTTTTTCCTTTCCTTACCTTAGACCTTATATCCTTTCCTCGGCGTCGCGTTTAATACCGATGCATATGAAAATATCGAGCTGCGAGCTCAGTCGAGCGGCCAGCGCGTTCGATAACCCGATTAAAATGCGGTAATTTATTTCATACGTAATCTTGTATTTCTTCAAACGTAAAATATAGTTAATTCTTTATTCATGTTGGTTGTACACAGATTTTCTTCTTTTTCTTGAAAAACTTCTTGCATCGAGTGAGAGGCCGCGTGAGATTCACAAGTCAAAAACTACGGTCGTCACAGTAATGGTATCTCTTATCGGAGAAAAAGAAATGGAACCAGATCTTTCGTTCGCTATATTTTCTTTTTCTCACGATTGTATTTCTCGGAAAGACGCGTTGTTTAATTTTTAAGAAATCTGCTAAAAATTAGGGTGCGTTTTATGGTCCGAGATTAAATGATACATCGTAATCGAGTATTCCTACGAAATTCAGGAAAAATTTATCGAATCGCTTAATCTTCGCGAAGCTAGTGAAAAATATATTTATCGTCAAAAAATTATAGCAATTTTGCTCGTACGAATAAGGCCTTGAAGAATCAACTGTATTCCAAATTACAGGATAAAAGCTATATCCTTCGTTTTACAGTCTCATAAGTAGCGAATAAAATATCGATCGGAATAGATTAAATCCAAGAAACGAAAGGAAATATTCGATGTATCCAGTCGATGTTCTCCGCTCTGGTAATGCTCTAATTAACACCAGACCCGAGAGAAACAGACGAGTTAGGGCAGCAAGAACTTCCTCTGGAACCTGACTCTCGATCGAGTTTATTAAGATGAGAAAAGAGGCGAAGAACACGAGAGGAGGCGCGTATACGCGCGGAATACAACTCGTCGAAGCTGTACGCTGACACGCACACGCGTGGCACCTGCACGCGCGTGTGAACTGGACATAAAGTCGATTTGAATAATTGTTATCAGCCGGATCACGCCGTTAACGTGGGCGTATCGAGGATTTACTCGTCGACGGTGAAAAATCGGTAGATCGATCGGAGTTAGAGAAACTGGTGCGTGGAGGCGACAGACCTTCCGCTTGGTTTAAGCTTCCTCTACCTTAAAAAAAAGAAAAAAAATCACTGGACTTGGTTAATTTATTAGGACTGAAAGCAAGCACGTAAAATTTTAGAAAATTATTAATTTTATTTAAGTAGAAACTTACCTTATAAATATTTCTGTTTATCAAGTTTAAAAACAGTAAAGGATGAAAAGAATAATTATTCAGCACAGCGCAACCTTTACTCTTTCGATCGGACGTCGTAGTTTTCACGATAATTCAATAATCCAGAATTAAATAAATACTGATATATTTTCAGTGTTCGTGAATAATTTAGAAAATGAGAACGACGATCGAACACACCTTAGATCAATTGTACGATCGAGTTTAAATGAAACTATTAAAATTTAAAATAGATTCCAAATGTCCGTAAAGCTGGCGCGTAGTCGTCTCGACGTGTTCCACTCTCCAGTAGAATATACCTCCTCTCACCGGCTGTGGTCAGACACAGCTTCTTCTTTCCGCTGTTCCTTGACCAGCGGTCGTCTGGCCGGATTCCTCGTCGTCTGGTCTTCGTTAGACACCGGAACGCTCGAGCCACGGCTGCGTAACCGTGCCACGACACGGGGAATCGTGTGTTGTTGCCGGCCACCTACACCAAACAAAAGGGGTATGAGTCACGGATTTTATTTCGAGGCTGCAAGTAGTCTTGAAATAGACGGCGTCCCACGACGAGAAAAGGCGGCCCGTCTATTTAAAGGGCGGCTCAACGACCGGCTTCTCTTTCGAGTCGACGTTGCGACACCGGCGAGAACTTTTCGCACGTGGGCCGGGACCAGGACAGTTTCCGGTTTGATCCTCCGTTCGCGTGGCGGACCTTGGATCGCGTTGAAGTCGCTTGATTTTTTTTTGGCAATTAATTTTCTGAATTTTCTGGATTTTGTGGATTTTGTGGATTTTCTGTCGTAAAAATGTCACTGGAAGTGGATCCTTTTAGGCTTTACGAGCAGAATATTTATAAAATATGTTTTCAAAGAGATTGCTCAGCATTGTTGACTTTAAAGAGAGTACTTGAGTAATCGAAAGCAAATAGGCTCGTTTAAGTTCAATTATAGAATATCATTTTCTCTTGCTAAATTAACCTGTTAATTAGGAAACACGAGTCACTCGAATTACAAAATTCTTTGAACGCAATAGTTTGTATCTTCAAGGATTATTTACTTTTTAATGCGTCATATCATATTTACATTTGCAGGAACTAAAATCGATCCGACCAAAATAAATCCTGTTTTATTAATTTTTAATTTTGTATACGAAGGAGATTCGGTCCGGAGAAATGGTTCGGTTAACAGGTTGAGGTTTAAATGCATTATTTTCTCGATCAAAATAATAGAAACGTACTATCAACCTTCGTTAGATAAATTGTTGGACGCGTGGCCTCGATTTCTTCGAAACACTTTTGTAGCGGCGCCAGAAACATCCCTTGATTATTTGAATTCTGCTCGAACGACGCTTCCTCTTCAAAGCGGTCGATAAACACGCTCAGTTCTCTTAACTGGCGGCAAAAACATGCCGGAAGTACAGGCGTGCATCCCACGTCGCTTGGGGAAAATCTTTCAGCCTCCTTGATCACGGGTGTTCAAAGGGACCGTCGTCGAGATAAAATCGATCCGCGAAACACTCACCCTTTCTGTTCCTCCGCGAAACATAAAGAAACCGAGGCTCTCGAGTTTGCTAATTATTCATCTGCTCGTGCAGAAGCTGTGAGAAACTTGAAGCACTTTACGATATATTCGTAATCGTTATCCTCTCTCTTAGAAAATATCTAACCGAGTCGCGATTATTCGTACTTTGGAATTTATCAGCAATATACGATCGTGACTTGCTCCTTTCATTGATTCGTCATTTTCAGACATAGCAGTTGCTACTATTATTAATGAATAAATATTTAAGTCATCAAATAAATGATAAAAAGAAAACAGTGGTAGTTTGAATTAAGAAAATTAAGATATTGCAGAGGTATTGAATCCGAACGAGTAACTAAAACCAATTTTGTATGCAAAACACATTTTCAGCAATTTCTGCATCTCCATTTTTTCTTAATCCAAGTCCCACGGACTTAAGATTTCTCATTTCGGATTTTTGAGTCGAATAAAAACACCGACAATTTCGAAACCGAACGAGGTGTACAAAGAGTAGAATTATTTAACGAATCTACCACCGAGCCTTGAAGCGATTCGACGAACTCTCGAAGGCCAGTTGAACAAGATGAAGAGAAAAGGTTCCTCGCGTCCGATCGTTCGTTCGCGAAAGCGATCGAACTAAAAACGGTTATCCATTTACAACTCTTCCCACGATTCGTGACCACCAAACAGGGTTATCCATTTGAAATTTCATTATCCTTACATGGCTAACAGACGCATAATTAAGCGCCAACGAGATAACATCTTCGAGTTACAAAGTTGCACGATACGTGCCCCAACAAAGTTATAAATTACCCGGATTTTTTCCCTTTAAAATCGGACGAAAGATCGAAACCTCTGGGAGACGAATGATCGAGGTTAATGCATAAAGGGTCGTAAGTCGAAGTTCCCTTCGCGTGAGAAAACCACGCGGCGGAAACCAGTCGACGGCATTTGAACGGTCTCGCACGTGCAAGAATGCGCAACCGGTAATGTAAGAAGCTAAGCGACTTACACGATCGATTCCTCGATACTTTCTACGACTGCAAGAACAATCGTTCGACTCTGCACCACGACCGGTTTCGCTTTCCTTGCTCTTTTTCCGTTCAATTTTTCGCAGACACGGCTCTGAGAGGCGTTCGCGTTTATCTCGTACGAATAAAGTGAAAATTCTCGACGCGTGGGTTGGATCGTTTAACTGAAACAAAATCATGTTTTTTGTGCAACGAATCAACTAAATCTTCCTTGACACTAAGATTGTTGACAATTAAAGCAGACCTATTGGTACAAATACAAAATAAATAAAAAGAATACGCGATGCAACGGTATCAATTTTTTATGCACATTTTTCACAAAGAATACGCCATTGTAAATTGATAGAATTTTTTTGAGAAGAAAAATTCTTTTTGATAGTTTCTCGATCAAAGTTGAAACTTAAAGTGAAGATTGACACGTTCGAAAGTTAAGATACAGATTCTGCTAAATAACTTACGGATTTGATTTGGATACATGATTTTATTTCCGCTACAATTAATTAAGTTCTGATCAATATTAGTTTCCTTTGGGATTATAGAATTTTTTCGTTCGAGACTTAGTTTCCTAGAAAATTGAGTTTTAGGGTACAACGAGGAATATCAGATTACCTGCAAGTAGAAGAACCTTGTATGTTATCAGACAGGATCTGAAGGAACGCGGGTAGAGGAACATGGGTATTTGCAACAATGCATCGTAATCGCGTTTCGGTTTCCACGATGAGATCCGACGATGAGGCGCGTTACATCGAGCGAATAATAGTCACATGTTGAGACCTTTTAGATAGTCATCTACCTCGGAATTATCCCATCGTAAAATTCACATCCACGATGGAAGAAGGGACCTTGACGATGCCACTCGTTGAACTACGTTTACCAGACGCAACTCTGGTCGAGACAGAAGATTTTGGCTGCAGATAACTTTCTTTGGAATACTTAAATATTTAAATATTATGTCAAAAAAAATTGCAAAATTATTTTATCCTAAAGCAGCTAAAATAATTTATCTAGGCAAACAACATTTGCACACGAATTCTCACCCGTATCTCTGACATAAAAACAAGGATAATTAAAATTATAATTTGTGATGAATTGACTGCGAATTTTTATGCAAATTTATATTAATTATCTTTTACGAATGTAATTAAAAAAGTAGAACATAGGTAATTCTTTTGTTTTCTAAATATTATCACGATTTTATTCCATCTATTTTTTTGCTTCCAAATTTTTTCATAAATTCAGAAAAATTCGCGATCTAACGATAATGTTACATCGAGCAATCAGAATTTTTGTTCCCCGCGATACTCGAGAATCGTTCGTATAAAGCATTGGAGCCGGATTATTTGTCGAGCCACGTTTCCTTATAGATCCGACAAACAATCCGAGTGTTTCATCGGGAGAACAGGGACTAGATTCGTGGAACAACAAGTTTAGCACGCGTCCGGATTATTTTCATCTTGTTCTCGAGCAGCTTCGCTCGAGACGTTCCGTTTAGCCGCGTATCTTCCTCGAGATCGTTAAAACGCGAGCCGATGCAAATAAACCGAACGATTTTCCGCGATGCCAGAGTCCGGCCGAGGCTCGATTCTGAAATCTGACTTGCTAATACCCCGATGCACACGCACCATGGTCCCGACTGGTCGTGGACATGCTGGTGCTTTGCAAGTCTAATTCAGAAGCGTGCACCACCTTCGTTTCCAGCTATTAATTGCGATCCTGTCGTTACTCTCGCTCGTTCGTCCCTGTCGCTCGTGTTTTTCTCTACTCCTTACCTCCTCTCACTGTTTTCTCCGGTCTTCTTCTGGCGTATCGAAAGTGTTACGGAAATTACGATTGGAGAGTTATACAGGGTGTCAAGAAGATTTTTTTTTTTTTAGGAATGAACGATTATTACTAAATTTGGGTTCTCTTTAATGGGAGAAATTAAATTTTATTCTTCTAACAGTTATTCTTCTTACAGTGTGTTACATAAATATTTTCTGAACAACTGAATTGTTTTCCTAGACTATATTACAGTTTCCTAAAATTCTAAGGCAGAAAGAAATATTTAGGATTCTAAATTTAAATAAAGAAATCGTCTATCGTGCATACTTGCTCTCAGATCAGTTTTTTAATTTATTTAATTATTAATTATTAATTACAGTATTCAATAACTTCCGAATCCCTCAACCCATCTATTTCTGTATTTACCATATCCCAAACTCCGTGAACCAAAATGGCTATCTTATGGACAGAGTCTAAACGATTCGAAAACATCCTTCCCAAGAAGGAAGATCTCCTGAACATAATCACAGTATTAAGCAACTTCCGAATCCCTCGACTCGTCTGCTCCGAAATACACCCCACAACCCAAACCCCGTGAACCAAAATGGCCACCTTATGGACAGAGGCCAAAGGCTTCGAGGACAACGTTCTTCCCCGCGGAGGGAGATCCCCCGAACGACTGGCCGGCTACGTGTTAAATTCTCTGTCGAGAGAACAAAGTCTCCTGCTCGCATACCTTTCCAGCGCAAAGACATCTGGTCCCCGGGCAAAATCGTCACGAGAGACGATGCAGAGTGCTCGTACGTGACCGTGATGCTCGTTACCATTTGCTCGCGCCTCGAAGGTGCCCGGTTCGATCGTTTCGATTTCTTTTCCTCCTCTTTTTCGAGCATACCGCGAATACTGTGACGCGTATTTCGTCCTCGCGGCGTCGACAGGCCGCCATCGTAAAAATGCTCGATTTGTTCCTGCAGACCGCCTTTGCGTTTAGCAGGCTCTTTATAGTCGTGAAATTCGAGCCATGACTACTGTTCGTGGTTGCCCAACCGGACCAATCCGATCGTAAATTCCGCGTTTCGATACGCTCGACGGTGGATTTGTCGTTCGACTGGTCGAGAAAGCGTTGTCTTTGGATTGGAGTTCTTTTTATTCGATCGACAGATTCGTGTGGGTTTCGTGTTGGGTTGATGTTAGATTCGACTGATGATTGGGTGGATTAGAAGGACTATGAAGGAGTAGAAATGGGGATTAATTTTATAGTTATTGAAATGGTTACAGGTCTTGGTACCGAGATGTTTTGGAACGAGAAAGATCGAAGTGCTATAGAAGAATCTTTAATAGAAAAGGAACGAGTTGACAGTGGAAACAGCTGTACTCTAATTTATGCAGCTAACGGGTCCAATCTATAAAAGCTACATTTCTATGTCCACTTCGATCAACGCTGCACAAGAAACATCCAGCGGACGTTTAAAAATGAAACTTCCTGTGCATTGAACTCGCTTTCGTTCATTTTACTGCGTTTTTTCAATGATCCTCGTCACACTAGCTCCGAATTTCTCTTCTCGCGTTCGCCACGGTGACACGACACCGATTCGCGTCGCCTCGGCCAATTAACCGGTGATACAACCGCCACAAGATTCCAGATTCGTCGTCGCTCATCGTTTTCAGTCTTACGAGTCGACCGAGACATCACAGGACGCCGACTGAAAAATGCCAATTCCTCGATGACGCGGAAAACCAACCGCGACGCCCACAATCCCCTCGTCCTTATTTTCCCTGCGAAAATTGAGTATGAAAAGGGGAAAATTGTATTTGGGTTGTTTTTTATTCTTTGAAGTAAATTCAGATGAATAATTCATTAATTTTGTAATGAAAAATGACTGAATTATCCTACTTTGAATTAAAATATAGGAAGTCTCTGATACTAACTTCACCTTATTAAAGGACCTAAAAAGAAACAAAGTTGAACATGGAGGAATTTTTGGAAGTAAATTAAGATAAAAATTTAGATAAATTTAAATCAACAAAAAATAGATAGACATTGACAATAATGTTACGAATTATATTTAATAGAAATTGATAGAGAAAGTGGTGTTTTAATTATTATAAATATTCAGTACTCTGAAATCGATCGTTGCATTCGATTATCTTAATTTCCACGTTTCAAGCGTCGAATCTGAATTCATTAAAATTTAATATTAGCAGGAAAGATCAAGTTAGTCAGGGTTTAGTTCAGTCAGGTCGATTCGAAGTTAATAACTCGACGAATAAGAGTTGTAACGTCGTATCGGGGACACGTGGCTGTCGCATCAATTACCCGGGAATACGCGACAAAATTTTCAATTCAGCGCCACGAAAATTGCTCAAACGACCGCGCGGATCACACGAGCCGCTGAAAAAATGTTAATTCTCAGCGATGAAGATGGACATCTCGTCATGATTGCCCTGAAATACTGCCTCCGTTATTTCGTCCTCTTTTTTACCTCTCACTTTTTTTTCGTAAAGAATCATCGATATTGATAAGAGAATGTCATTATACACGTTTCGAAATCGCATTCCATTGTCTTTCAGCACCAAAGTCGTTTCAATTATAACGAAATCAAAATCCTGTACGATATCACCCACGCGCGTAAAGTGTTTGTCGTGTCGCGTCGGCGAGATCGTCACAGAGCTATCTTGCCAAGATTTTTCCTCTATCAGCGGCGAAATCATGGTAAAGCAGCATCATTTCGTAGACAATGCAGAGAGGCACGTCTGTCTCTCGCGCATTCTCTACCCACACGTCCTCGGATACCGTATTACGTGCGTAATATCTAATGGACATTTACGACGTTTAAAGGTGGCACAAAGTGGGCTAATACGAGGTGCCATTTAGTCAGTTAAAGGTCTTTGAAGCCACGACGTATCGGTGCTCCCGCTTATGCAATAAATACATAATTTTATAGTTATTAAGTGGTTGTCACTTAGACGAGTGTCGGAATTTCTGCCAACGATATTCAGTTTGAGCAACGTTTGCAAAAAGAAAGGTAGCTGCAAGAATGTTAAAAATTAAATTTCAGTAAAAAAAAAAAATTTTTTTAATTAAAAAAAATAAAAAAATAGCGTAAAGACGTCAAAAACGCAGATCGAGTAATTAAAAAAGAAGCAAAATAACGCGAAGATGCGAAGAAAGCAATTCCAGTAATTAAAAAAAAAAGTGGAGTAAGAACGCCAAGAAGGGAATTCCAGAAATTAAAAAAAAATAGTTGATGAGCATCAAAAAGAGAATTCCAGTGATAACGAGGAATCGTCTCGATTTACACGACCGGTACTACGCGCTCAGTGGAAGACACGATAACTGGCTGTCTCTAGTTAGCTCGATTGACACGGCCAGCGGGAGACGTGACGAGATTTCTTGTTTGCTGGAAGCGACGCGTTGTCGGTACATAAAAGCAACGATTTTTCTCGCTTCTGACCCCATTCCAGGGACGCTTTTGCCGCTCGTCGCGAACGAGTCGCACGTGCGGATCCACCGGTGGAATGCGTCGAAGAACAAAGGGTGCAGCTGGTGCAAACTGGTGTTAACTCGATTGGCAGTGAATCAAATAGATTAATAAAATCACTCGAGATCGCTTCGACACTCGCTTCAGCCTCTTTCGATTGGAATTTCAGTTCCAATGATTTATGTCTTCTATGCATCCTCTGTTGATCTATTCTTGTTGAGTGCTTCGATTGGGAAATTACAATTTTTGTCTGATAAATTTGAAGCAGCAGTTTATATAAGTATTATAGAGAATTTGTTGATTCGGATAGATTTGCAGTTACCGTGGCTATTTATTGTCAGTGTCGAAGATTCTGGCACTCAAGGCCACTTGCCTCCACCACCTGTCGCTAGATCCCCACTCCTATCCATTTAACGTTCATGCCACAGCAGTATGGCGGCCACCACTATTCTATGGTCCCACATATTTTCATTTAGAGCGACAATTGAAGATATTTTAAGGGTTAGAATGGTCTCGAATCGAATTTCAACGGTCGAAACATGAAATCGAGAAGAAGGTCGATCGACGCGACTACGAAGCTCTTGTTCTTTCGTAAAAGTTTGTTGTTTCCGTAACAACGAGCGAATCACGGCGAATGTATATAATATATCTCGAGATCTTCGAAAAGCGGCACGTTTAAATAGCTTAAGTCGCGTTAGTCACAATTTTCTACAATATCTTATAAATCTTTCTCTCTCGCTGCTCAACCCTAACTTTTACAAATTCCGCTTTGGTCGGTCAAGATACAGTCTTCCATCGAGCAGCTATTCGTTTCTCATTCTCGTAATTAGAAATCCTCTCGCGAACAACTAGAATGGCCAAGTTGTTCCTCCAAAGAAGCATCAAATTAACAAAGACCCTGAAATGCTAACAGACGGACAAGCTAAACGTATCCGTGTCATTTTAAACGCCTCTTTGAAACCCAGGACCACAATGCAAATCGTTCGGTTCGCTCGAACGCGTCGAACAATGCAGCGCGAATTAGTTATAAATTGCTCGTGTCCCGCAGAAACGGACAAAAGGCCAGCGATGTAGCAGTGGACAGACCGGAAACGGCCGTCTGAACCCCCGTTGTCCGCTTTGTTCTCGCAAGCTAATGAGCGCCGCTGCGAAAGCGTAACAGTGGCGCTCGCCGGCGACCTTGAGGCGTCGCGTTATGCAACGTGTTCATACATAAAACGCAGAAGATTGCGTGCACCGGTTTCTCTCTGAATCCGGCGCATCCTTGGTATTTTTAGAAAGAAATTCAAATTAATCCTAAGCTAAGAATAATACGTTCCGCGATTATTTGCATGCCAGAGATCTTACTGTGAACAAAATGGCGGCGCGTTATTCAGGGTTGAGAGAAACGCGGAGGAATCGGGGATCAAATGAAAGAAAGGAACGTATAATTTGAATCATTTCACAGTTTAATAAAATGACAATTGAAATTGGAAGAAAGAACGTTATATTAATTTTATTATTATACATATAAAGGGTTAAATTAAGTTTGAAGAATATTTTGAGAACTAAGAATTTGATATAAAAATTTATGATACAATTTGGAGTAACGTACATGAATTTTTAATAAGATTCAGACGGAAAAAAGAACGGTATGTCTGATAGCTCGAAGATTAACACCGAGGATACGTAATTACCATAATGAAGAAGTGTGTCTTGTATCAGTCGCGCGTCGATGTAATTGGGTCATCGCGGTGGGTGTATGAAAGCTCGTGATTAAGGTTAATGCTGTTAAATCCCGGCTATTTGCTTTTCCTTTTTGGCGCATCTTCGCTGATTCACACTGGCGAGTGTGAACACGATTAACCAAATGTTTCGTCTGAAACGTAACAACGATAGCTCGAGAATTGTATCCATCAGACGTTCACTGACGATACTAAGTCACTCGGTCTTGAGATTTGATTTTCTACGCGTGACTTTTCAATAAATATCCTGTAACTTCTCAAGGTCCCTATTTTTCCATTTCGAATCAATTTTAATAGGCTTCGAGAATAACTGAATAGCATCCGATGGAAAGAACTAAATTGACAGTGAAAAAGATGAAATACGATTAATCACACTTAACACCTTCACCGCGAGGAGTGCATACGCGATTTAAAAAAATAATCAATCAACGTAAAGAGAATTATATCCACATTATTATTCAAAATTACCAAATACGTACGTTTCCAATTATTCCACATCGATCAAAGTCACTTCCTTTTCACATACTTCAAGCAATCTCGCTTTCACACCGACCATCTTAACCCTGTTACGGCCCTTCGGTCATTTTCGACCCAATCGACTTTTCCTTTCGTTAAAAAAAATGTCCTAATTTTAAGATATATATAGAAGAATTATGAAATTTTTTTTAAATCAAAGCGCGGTTGAGTTAAAAAGAATTTGAGGGTCGGTACAGGGCTAAAAGTACCAAACAAGAAATCTTCTTCGAGCCAATCAAACGATTGAACTCGTCCAATCGTCACTGCTCGCGATACCCGATCATGAAGACGTGAAAAAGGAAAAGAGTCAAGTGTCAGTCAACTCGTCGTCGTAATTAGGCCAGCTCGGTGGGTGGCTGAAAGCTCGTTATTAAGGTTAACATTTCCCGTGGCGAATCCCTGGTATACTTTCTTCTTTGGGTCGCGTGGTGCAAGGACACGTGGTCGGTCGGTTGCAGCGACAAAGCATTGTTGCTGCAACAATGAGCGGCGATCTTCGTGGTTTACCGTTGCTGTTGACCGTACACCTACAAGCAGCATCTGCTGGCAAGGTCGTAAATAATGTTTCACAATCGGAGAACGGGACGGGGAACGTGGAACTCTGTCATCCACTGTGTGACACACTTTTCCAGGAATTGAACACTCTTTAAGGAGCTTCTTTTTTTTGTTCAATTCTTTTTTTCGGATGCTTCTTCTTTACCTGATTTGTGTATTTTTTTTCTTTTTTTTTTTCTTTTTTTTGGAAGGAAGAAACGATAAATTTCGCGTTAATTTTTATGTACACTCCGACGGAATCGATATGGAAAGGTTCGATTAAAATCCTAGCGTGTCTCCATCTTCGGAACCCATCGCCGCCATTAATCACTCGTACCTCCCCGATTTTCTGTTAAATTAATTCGTCCGATTCGAAATAAATTTCAATGCATCCTAAATTATCCGAGCGACGATCCTACTTTTCTTATTTTATTCACGTTCGGCGTCATCGGTTACGATCGTTCAGGTATAACAACATAAATCGCCGTTCGTTTGCCATTCGACACGGAACGAATCAATGAATGCGGGGAGGCAACAATGGCGCCTCGAGTACTCTGCCTCGAACGCGTCATGTTTGTCTTGCAATTAGAACGCGTTCTGCGAACACGAAATTGATGACTGGCCTCGATTTGACCGAACATACGCTTGCTGAAATTGCTCCCAACGTTGTCATAATTCATGATCTCGTTCAATTGTCGCTCGTTGCGCAACCACGGTCATTAAAAAGCTTTGTTAACCGTACGACTTTACAAATTAAACAAGAAAAAAGGAACAAAAAAAAAAAAAAGAAGAAGAAGAGGAACAAAAAGAAGCCATCAAAGTGATTTTTACATCGAAGTGGCGGCTGGTCGCGAGCCTGGTCAGAAAGCTGAAAGGAATTCCTTCGTGTCGGCTGTTTTATGGCGTTTAACACCATAAATAAGCGGCGTCGCGCGGTCGTCGAAGTAACAAGACACGGTGCTATTAATAATAGTCCGATTCTACCAGCCACCGTGGAGATTTACTAAGGTGGCATGATTTATTTGCCGAATATCTCGCTGCCACTTAACTGAGAGACTCTTCCTCGGGTCTCTGCCTCTTTCCGCTGCATTTGTCGGATATCCTTTTGAGCTGCGCCATTGAGGGAATCGTTTGTAACTTTATCGATCCTTGTTACGCTCCTTCGGAGAGTTTGTGGAAGCACGCGAATGTCTTCCTTCCGGGAATGCGGTGTTCGGTTGATCCGAACTGTCTTCGAGGAGAGAGTAGAATGTGTGACTTTTGGGTTTGTGGAAGTTGTTCCTGCCGGTTTATTGTAGTGCGCGATTGAAGGAAAATTGGAATTATTGTTGTAAGTAGACTGCGGATTTTTCTGCGAATTTATATTTTTGAGAATACGATGGAAAGGGTGGAACTTTGGAATAAAATTATTTCAGCAGGTATTATAAAAAATATTACAATTTGGATATTTTATGTAAAATCCACAGTCGAATTATGATAAGTTTAGGATCCTTCGTGAAATAGTAGAACTTGGTCTCGGCATTGTAAAAATCCAAATTATGATTTTTTAACTTGACATTGGAACTCCACTGTTTTAAGTAGTTAAAAAATGTTGAATAAATGTGGTCTAAAATTCTGTAAAATTAAAAAAAAGAAGGAAGCCAACAGCGCCGAATTCCCCATAAAACTCCCTACTCTTCCGCCTGGAAACTTATCGTCGAATCGACTCGACGATATTCGGTCGCTCATTAAAACCCCGGCCTTCGCCACGCACGCTCGGCCGCGCTTGTTTGTAACAATTAAGACACGTTCACGCATAAATTATCGGCCGCTTCCGTCAGTCGAAACAGCGACGTTTACGACAGGAATGTTTATGCTGGATATAAAGCTTGTACCGTTGCCAGTTTGCCTCTTTCTTTCCTCGTTTCGTGTTCCTCGTCACGGTTCCCCCGTATTCGTTGCAACGACCACTGCAACCCTCTTCGAGGTATATTACGCCTCTGAAACCACGAGAAAAAAGAAAAAAGAGAGAGGAAAAAAAGGAGACCACTGGGCGAAACCGTCCAGAGTTACGATTTTCCATAAAAACTCGATTCTCCTCGGTGAATCTGGATCTTAAGATTTTGTCCTCCTTGAAAGCTGGTCCTGGACCGACTAAATTTCGAAAATAAAAAGGAAGAAATGTGTGGTCACGGATATTCCGACGTTCCAGTCCATAAGTTCATAATTCTATGGTCTTTTCACGACTGTGAAAAAAAAAGAAAGAAAAAAAAATCAAGATGAGCGTTGAGATTTTTTCTGCGAAAAACACAGGAATCGTGTGACGGTAATTCGTGTAATAACGATCGCGGAAATTATGGACGATGAAAATGATAGCTTATCAGATATCAGGGAGAATTGTATGCTTTGATGGGAGAATTGTACATTGGACGAGAAAATTGCCGGGCGTGGAGGCAGTCGATTGCGGTTACTAATCCAATAATCGTTCATTAATTAGCGAAATAACGGTTGGTTGAGCGCTGTTTGTTTTTCCGCTGGTGATTCAGATTTTCTGGATCGTGGCGATCCTCGAGCCTGTTATTATATGGTGATCGGTAAATTATTTATTAAGGCTGATTCACGCGGTTTGACGGGTTCAACCGGCTCGTATATATGGCTAGCTCCAACGGATTACCATTAAAATGCTAATAAGTTTGTTACGATGCTCTAGAGGCGCCATGGTAAGCGACACGCCTCGCTGTGGTATCCTGGTTCATCTATGGACTCATGGTTGGAATCCTTGGTGAGAACTGGGGTAGAATCCTCCATCCTGACTTTGAAATGGGTCTCCTTTCATTTTTAATATCAGAGCTATCAAAATGATCTAAACGATCAATTCATATTTTCTCGTAAAAACTTTATAATCTTACCGTGTCTATAAATTTTATAAATATGCTATGCGTTTGGTTTGTAAGTTCAAAAAATTTCTTAAATTTATCGCGCGTGTGTAAACTTTAGAAATTTTTATTTGCTATGCGTGTGTTTAGAAATTTGAAAGATTTTAAACGTTTACTGTGTGTAAAAATTTTATAGATCTCACAAATCTACTGTGTCTATTTTTAAAAATTGTATAAATTTATCTTTCGAAATTTTCACTATCTTTCTGTTAAAAATATGAATAAATCTTTATTTTCCTTGCGTTTTTTTTTCTTTTTTTTTTTTTTTTATTAAATAGCTATAATTTTAATTTCTTCGATGCAATCAGGTAGACTTCAATCGCTGATAATTGTAGTATTAAAATAGCGAAAGGAAATGGCGAGACTCGTGTCAATTCCAGAGACCGTGTCAGTGGCGTACTCCGATCTACGCTGCGCCCTGACCTTACGCACACTTTCTCGGATCGCAAAAGCGTCGGAACAATCGCGGCACACGACAAGATGGAATGGTGCTTCTGGTAGGTGTTGGTATGCGTCTCCTACGCTTCGACGGCAATTGATGTTTCCGACGATTACGCTTAAACACCCTTCTTCCTCGCTGGAAGGCGGAAATCGCTGTGCTCGCGGCTCAACCCGAAGTCGCTGGATCGTATCGATGAACGAACGTAATTTCAAAGCTCTTCGATGACTTTGATCGATGAAGAATTTAAAAAAAACATAAATTTGGTGCTTCGAGTTTTGAGGAACGAGGAATGAAATCGATTGCATCCTTGAATTTCGAAATGTGCAAGACGAGGTTACTGTCCTTGGATTTTGAAATGTTGATGAAAGTAATTGAGTAGCTGGGATATTTCGGTATGTTGACTCTAGAAACTGTAGCCTCTGTTCAGTAGGCTCTGAATTCTCAGAAAATTAACCGAATAAAACTAAACTGATGTTCGATACCGAAATCGGTTAACACTAGTCAGATTTATGTCGCGTTTGAGCGAATTTTAATTGAAAAAAATATTATCGATCCGTCGGTACTATTTTCATAAAAATAGGAGAAAAATGAGGGAAATTGAAATTTTTGCCGCTGTTGCATTCTCGTCGAACCGATTCAGAGTCGATTCCTGGAACTAAATCGGTACCTTGCCTACCAAAATTTTACAAATTTAACCGAGCATTGCCGTACCGTTTCCATTTCCCAAGAAATCTTAATTTTTGCAGAAGTCGCGTAACCATCTCATTCTCCGAAGCCTTATATCCTCAAATCCAATTCCTCCAGCAATTTAAACTCAGTTCCCGCTAAAAACAATGATCAGAAGACACTCTTCGGTATAATTTCGCCTAACCGATCCATTTTGGTGCACCGAAACTCGGAAATGCAAGGGGGCATTCCGAACCTGCGCGAGACGGACCAGGGTGTCCATAAAATTAAAATTAGCATAAGTTATGGGAAGGCGAATACACCGTGACAGTTTCGAGCGAAGTTAACGCGACCCACGCGACCGCGATATTTATAAAGCATGGAAGTATCCGATTAGCGGGCAGATTTAAGGTATCGCGGTCGAATCGTGGAGCAGCATCGGGTCGTTCGTCTCGATCGAATATTCATGAGCACGAAATATAGCGTGAGGATGACAAATAGGCGACTAATTTCACGCCGCATACCGAAAATCCCACACGAAGGCACGTATCTCGAAGTACGTTTTCACGGTTCGTATCAGCTCGGCTCTCCGATCTAAACGGAGAACGTTTCTCGACTCGAATCGATAGACATAACACGAGACTACCGAGGCGGACAAAATACTTTGCTGGTATCGGTCTTGCAAAAGTTTGTTTTATAATTAAAATAAATGCGTCTGGGAACAAACGGTTTTTAATTTTTTTCCGACTTATTCGTGTTTTTTTTCCCTATTTAAAAATTTGGTTATTGTTTCTTCATGTTCGTAAAAAAATCGGTGTTCCTTTTTATTATGGTCACAAGTGGCTGATAATTCCCACGTAAGTTTCTTCTCAAAGTACAAAAAGCGACTATATATTAGATTTTTTCTATTTCTATACGTATGTTATTTGTTACGAAAATTCGAGATTTCGTAAAAAATTTCTCGCGAAATTTCTGGCATCGTGAATCCTTTTTTTCTTTGAAAGATCTATCGTTAACAAGTGGTTCCAGTTTCGAAACATCCCCGAGTAGCTAAAGCTTCTTCACTTTCACCTGTCGTTTTTCTTTTCGCGTTCCTTCATCGCGACAATTTTTCCATCGACAAAGATCGATTGCGACGGACAAACGCTACGATCGTCCTCGTTCCTCCACGATAATCAATTTCTGTACGATCATAGACGACGATCATCGAGAATGTACAGTGTTGTGTTCGCTGAGTGCGTTCGATTTCATAAGCGATTTACATGATTCGAACATTAACAATCCATCTGTGGCGAACGATTCGATGAAGACACGGGGTTAAGGATAATTAATTTCAGTCGCTAGGAACGTCTGGTTGGATGACAAATTACTTCCGGATCCCATTACTAGGCTCGTACGTAGCGAGCGCCGTGCAAGAATAATTCGTGATCTCAAGCGAGATTAATCACGGAAAGGACGATGGAACGACAACAATAGGAAACGAGGGAATGAACGTTTGCATGGACCTCATTAAAAATATCCTCTGTCGTCTGATCATTCATCTTACGCCAATTTTAGTCACTTTGGCTCTCGCTTTTTGATGGATCAGTGAAACGTTAATTTTGATCCTCGTTCCGGAGTTCTCTCAACTCTTATGTCACAAAATTTCTGCATTTCTGTTGAAATATCGTTTTAAAGATCATTTTGAAGCAGTCGAAATTTTTTAACAAAAGATTTGCAAGAGATTGGATCTCTTTTGAAACCGTTTTGCGAAATTTAAGAACCTCTGAATGGTAGTTTGATAATTTAAAGTCACCGTATCACCGAAAGTAGGATAAGTTTGAGAGTAATGGTCAATCTTTTTAAAAATTAATTCACATTTCAACAAATATATTTGCCGAGGTAAATACCTGTAGATTTATAATATTAATATGAATATTTGTAATAGTTAGTATTCTACTAAACACGATTAAAAAACGGAACCTTTTCTTAGCTCACTTTCCGGTCGTCTTGCTTGAAATTATTCCATTAATTTCCATAAGAATAGACTCATCAAAAATGTAAAACTTCTATTTCTACCAACATAGCCACCCAAGCTTTTCGTGCACGCGTTTCTAGGTTTCCGGTCGCCGGAGGAACTCGAAACAGTAGTTTATCACCGGCGACGAGCATCTAGGTGCCTCTTCCAAGCAGCTGATTCGTATCCATCATCCTTTTGTCTAGAGGCGACCGAACCCCCACGAGGATTTAGCTTACGAATTAATCAACCGTCGGTGGAACGACGTTCTGTTTTGTGGCGTCACTCATTATTCTTCTTACACGGCCAAATAAATTACGGCAGTTAATTACGAACGCACAGGACCCGCCCGAACAACGGGAGAACTTGGTGCAATCTCATTTCTAGAATAAGTTGACCAACGTTTCCGATGTCTTCCCTTAACACGAAGCAATTCGGTGTGAATCCAAGCTTCTTTATTTTAGTTCACGAAAAAGGATCCTAGAGGCGTCCATTAGTTTACCGGAGAGGAATTTAGGATCATGAATTCGATACAAAATGCTTCGAGTAAATGATTCTCGCGAAACTTCGACATTAAGGATTCACAATTGCAATCGTAGAGCGCAGTGTCGTGTATCTTCGGATTTCATGATTCCACTTGTTAAGATTCGAAAGTGTTTCTCAATTCAAGGGTGTTCCTAAATGTAAACGAAGTCCGTTTCATGACCCAGAAGGCTGAAATTAATTTAACAATAATTATAATAAATTCAAGGGTGATCTATGCATCTCTATGATTTATCTCTATAGTTAATTATTTTTTATAACTTTGTCATTAAATCTACCTACACTTTGAAGAATCCTTAGAATCATTCTACACACGAATCATAGAAATTTGATAGATTATTATCCATGACTGTCCTTCTCCGAAAATCGACGAGGGGAACGAAAGCGTAATCAAGTCAACGTTGAATCACGATAATTCTTCGACATTCGTCGTCGATTGTTTATTTGTTCCGCAAACTGAGCTTGACGAACCAGCACAACGTGGCTACCTAAGCAGCCCGATTAAAAATCCCGATCCGCATGTCTCGCTTTTCTCCTCCCCTTTTGTAACGAGCCACCGACGGCGTCGCTCAGTCGGTGCGCGTGGGCTCCACGATCCCGACGGTGATTCAGGTTAATTATGATTGCGCGTGGAAAACGCGACGCGGAGAAAGAAAACGCGCGAAGGTCGTCAACGATTTTCCACGAGCTTTCCCGGTTCTCATAGGTTGACTTTGCGTTTGTTGCTGGCCGCCAACGAACGAAGTCAAGGTCCCGATCGAGAATAGTACGATCCTTCTTACCGTTGATAAAATGATCGATAAAGTGGGAACGTTCCATTTATGTGTATCGTACGGCCTGACGAACGAGGCGCATTAATAATTCCGCTACGACGTCGGTCCCCTCCCTGGGGAGGACCTAATCGAAAGCGCTCGTATGACTCACGACTCGTGATTATCGTGCAATGCACGCTTGACACGATTCGCTGGACTTACTTGGAGAAACGAGGAAAGTCCCAGCTTCGTTACTTGGAATCCCCCCCGGTTGACTGTCTGCGAACCAAGAAAATGGCCTCTACCGGAGAAATTGTCTGGGTTGTGTTAACAATGAGGTGGAATGTTCAAGTCACAGTTTGGAGCGTTTCAAGGATAAAAATTTGAGATCGCGTTAAGCACCATGATTTATTTAAGTATTTAATTATGGAAGAATTATGGTATTCCAAATTCTTAATTCTTAATTCTTAATTCTTAACAGCCTTATTTCCCTCGTACCAATTTTTCCCGACATACCAGAATGCTTTACGGTAATAGAAATTTTAAGTCCAGCAGCTGTAATTAATTATGACGACCTTTACACGAGTGTGACCTGACAGCGTTATAAATTTCCATAATCATGGAACGAAGCTGCAATTCACNAGCTGTAATAGTGACAGCGTTATAAATTTCCATAATCATGGAACGAAGCTGCAATTCACAGAACCATATGCTCTATATTTTCCAATTCCACGAATCAGCATAGCGAGCGAGCTTAGCTTCGATATTTAACCCATTTCGCCTGACAAGCTCGCGAACATTCCAAAGGAGACGATTCAAAAGGAAAACACGTCAGGTCTCGACAGTGGATAGACGCGCGATGGCTTTTGATCCAGTCAGCTCCATGCTGACCGATCTATAAATTTGGTTGCTCGGTAAACCACCCAGTTCTGTCGATCTTCCGCGTCGGCGACAGTATCTTGAGCGATTTTAACACCGTTGTAAAATATTTAAACGCTAAACCATCGTGCTTTCTGGCAGCGGAGCTGTACTGTAAGTGGAACGAGCTCGATTCCGAGAAATACGGAATCGGACCTGTTAAAAACACCTGTGAGATCCGCTTCGAATCCAACTTTGTTCTTCCGTGGCAAATTTTTTGGGATTACTTCAAAATTATAGAAGAGTAACTTCGTGTGGTGACCGAGATGATTTCACACGCTAAATATGAATGATTGTTAAATATTTTTTTAAACGCTATCTCATATGTAAATTTCATTAAAATCAGCGCGTCACGCGTAAGCGATATCCCTTGTTAGTTCCCTGCTAATTTGCTAATGATTTGTAATAGGAATCTCGTAAAGCTATCACGTAGACCAGAAATACAACAACAAGGCAAGAATTTTCTAAGAACGTCACAAACGGACCAACAAGTATATTCTCGTTCACACATGCTTTATTCGAAGAAAGAAACTGTATCTAAGCGGACGACGTTTCTCGGAGACGATTTTATCCTTTCCTCTTTTCCGGAATAGGCTCGTCGAGGAGCGTTCTCCAGAAACTCGTCATCTCGAAGATAAATGTGCAGGCAAGTAGCTGCACCTTCGCGATCCGCCGTGAAATAACCACGTTAATAATGAATCATGCCGCGATTTTGCTAAGTTTTACGATCTGAACGTCGAACAGTGGGCGGTCGTCGAAGGTCTGCGAGCTATCGCGGCGTCGCGGGATCGATCCGCGACGATTTTTCCGTCGCGAGCTGAATTAATGCGTCTGCACCGCTTCCAGGAACGTGACACTAATTGTAAAGGACGAAGAGAAGAATAGCGATACGTATGTTGAATTTTTGCGTAGAATTGTAACAGACGCAATTTGCTCGCATTGTTTCACGGTGGTTAAAATTGAAGCGTTGAATCGAGTTTGGCGACACTGTTTTAAGTAGAATAAAACTTGGATAACATTTTTAGAATAAGACTGATTAAGAGAAAACTAGATTCTTGGAAAAAAGCATGACTCAAATGGAATAATTCAATAGACTTGTCTAGTAGATATTAAATCTGGTATCATTATAGTATTAGTATTATCCGTTATCATACAGTATTACATAGTGTAGATATTATCCAGTAAATATTCATTTACGAGTCCAAAGAAAAGTTTTCATGCCTCAAAACCAATTTTCTTATTCTTTGACCCAGATTCGGATCGTTCACTTAACCATCACTATTAATTCATTCATCTACCAATTATCGCAGAGATTTTATTTCTCCTTCAGAGTCAGAGCTGTATATCTTGGTTGTTAAAGAAAAAAAAATAGTCTCAAATAGAATCTCCGTTCAGTATCGGAGAAAATGGTAATATTTTTCGAATACTCTGGTACCCAATTTAACTCGTCCGAACGTAACTGGTCTGAACATGAGAACAGGGCCAAGCAAAGGGAAACCAGAAGAGGTCGAGCGCGTGTTACGCAAGAAAATGCGCTTTCACGAGCCGCGATAAGCGTCACTTTAGCGGCGGGTGTCCTTTTGTCCAGCCGACAGCTCGGAATTGCCGGCCGTCTTAATGACCGATGCAAATACGCGTCGTTAGGCCTCGTTGGGCTCGTTTCGCTACTATTTGTCTTTATAGCTCCGGCATCGGCTCCCTCGTGTCCTCTTTGCATACACTACCACCAAGAGGACCGAGTCACCAGCGTCGAGTGATTTCTTTTTCGCGTCGGTTTGATGAGTTTTCCCGCGCCTCGAGATGAGATGGTTCTAGTGGTTGTTTTAGCGAGCTCGTTTACGATGATGATGATGATGCTGTAATGGGGAGTTTGTTTATTGCGAGGGAATGTTAAAGATGGGTATGATGGATCGTGCGTGTAACTTGGTTTTTAAAAAGATGCAGAGGAACTTGTACAGGACTATGAACTTCGATTATTAAATAATTGAACACCGTGTGGAGCGCTGCGTTCAGTAGTACTGTGCACAATTTTATCGGCCACTACTGTACAACATCGCTCATAGCGTATTTTATTTTGACGAATCTTTATGTTAGCGTCCCTCTCTCGTTAAATCTTTTATGGTTCAAATACAATAAAGACACATCATACTTCTGATAAAGTTTAATTTCAACTTCAACTGTGATTTCAATTTACAAGATTGAAAACGAGCCAGCACAAGATATAATATTTCAACGCTTCGAATTTGACACGGTGTTGCAATGACGTATGGATACTGGCAAAAATTCGTAAGTCAAGGAATTGAGATCGACGGTGTCCTGAATCGCAACAAGACGAAGGTGCTCAGCCTTTGTTGTTCGGCGATTGAAACAAAGCGAAACAATACGAGAGTTGTTCGTTTCAATTCAAGGGTTAACGAGTACCATGCACGCGAGGTAATTAGGATGTCGCCTAGACCGTTTACTTTGGTCGAGACCAGGACGCGCCGCGACCAAAATGGCGGCATCAATCTTCGCTTCTCATCGAGTGTAACGACAACTAAAACGAACCTAATCTGACTCGGTTTCTTCATCGTTCTTCATTGTTGTTTACGACCACCGGCAAATTTAACGGTGCACGCGGAAAAATTCTGTAATTGAGGTCTGCTCGCGTGACTCTGCTTCTTCTCGCGATTAGGTGAACGAAGGAGAGACGAGGAACGTAGGAAGATGAGAGCTTCTAAAGATGACGAAAGGATTCGCGTGCAGTTGTACGATCGAGTTGTCGACCTGTCTGCTGAGTAGCCGGAAGTACTTGGAATTTGCAGCAGCGTGGAAACTCCTCGTTTCGTACTTGGGAGTTCAAACGAGTTCATTTCGAAGTTTCGCGCAATCGCGAATCGTAGCGAAATTCGAGAGGCGCCGTAGTTACGACACATCGAACACGGAAATCGCGGTGCTTCCTGTTTGCGTAAGAAGAATAACAGAACCTTTGCAAAACAGAAGCATCACACTTAACATCCTCTTCTTTGGTATTTTTTAAAAAAATATAAAGGAATCTCAGAAGCGCTACCTTTTTATAACGTTGTGTACAATTTTTATAAAATCTACTATTCTTCGTGAAAAAAGGGATAAAAAAAAGGATAAAAAAAAGTATATCGGTATAGTTTCATTACATTTTTGTAAGTTTAATTGTATTCTCGTTCGAATATCAGGAAAATATTCTTTGATATCATTATTTAATAATGTAGGAAATATTTAAAGAGAATCTCAGAATGTTACGCAAAGATGACAAAACAAGTGTAGAGTTACAAAAACAAAGAGGATACAATAAATCGCGGTTAATATCTTCAGTTTCACGCGACATTAAAGCTATCTTTGGTCGTCACTTATCTCTCGACTCGTATGTGAAAGAAAATTGCGCAACTCGCGTCGAGATACGCTTAATCCGGTCCGATTTTTAATTAGGTTCCGCGAAAAACGTCATCCAGTTCACGCTTCGTGTTCTGCAGAAAGTACAAGAGTGTTTCCAGAAACAAAATGAATAATTCTTCCCATCGATCGACTCGAATCATCGTTTGGTTCCAGCCTTTCGAACGTGCAGGCGAACGCAAGTAAACGTGGGAAGCGTTTGCGAGTGCAGGCTTCTGAGAAAAGTTGCGGGAAAACATAGAGAATGTTCATCGATGTAGCATAGAATTTTTAGGGACGTTATTTCTACGATACTTCTGTGGTTCGATTAAAAATCAGTTTCTAAAAAAAATATAATACTTTTTAGCAATTTCTCCGTCCACTTTCGAAATCTCAATAATCACGTAAGTTCTCCGAAACTTAAACAAAAAATGCAGGTAATATCTGAATACTTTTGGAATGATCTTAAAAACGATAAAAAAATCAAAACCCCAATTTTTATATCAAGAACCAACAAGAACATCTCGAAGAAATTTAAAACCCTAATTAACAGCGTCCCATAGCTTGGTTTGAAAAACGTCTAAAATTGCAAGGAACTCGTCCATCGTGTCCAAGCTTTTCCACGCGTCTCAAACGTCACTCGGCTCACTCGAGAACAGCACAAATTGCCGGCAGAACAAAAACGAGACTCGCCGAGCTGCGTAGTACTGATGTTGGATCGCGAACGTACTAATTATCGCGGCTAGACCGCGAATTAGGGGCGTAAGACTAAACGAGAGGATCGTCTTTGCGACGACAAGCGGGGATCGTCGTCGAGACGCTTTATCGCCGGCCTCGATCTCTTCGCGCTTCTCTCCTTACGTCCGCAGGATGCGAGATTTCGCGTCGTTAAACATACTTCCTTAATTTGCACCTTCGATGCTGGCAATGCGTCGAAAGGAGTAAATCAGATGACGACCACAAATAAACCTACATGCTTCCTATATAATTTACTATAATACCTGTAATTATTCTCATTGAAGCTGGCAACAAATGATTCTCCGCTAACCTATCGATCCAACCTTCGTAAACGAATACTTCGTAAAGGTTGATATTTAAATTGTCCAAAGTATCGCAAGATTTCTAAAATGGCCAGACCGGGAAAGAAAGAGGCTACCACCCTGCAGGTCGAGGTTGAAACCGAGGAAGAATGGAAACAATTATTAAGTCGAAAAGGTCTAATTCTTGCCGACGTTTACTCCGAATGGTGCGGTCCGTGCATCGCCATGGTGAGCACTCTGCGAAACGTAAAAATGGAAATCGGTGGCGATACGATCAGCTATGCGATCGTGAAGAACAATTACATCGAGGATCTTGAGCGATTCCGTGGCAAAAGCGAGCCAGTCTGGATGTTTCTTCAAGACGGTAAAATGGTGAACCTGATATTCGGTGCTAATTGTCCCAACCTTCGAAAGGTGCTCGTAAAAGAGATAAAACGAGTGCAGAACGAAGAGGATCCGGAAATGCGGCTGGAAGTGAGGACGAGAACTCCCGAGGAAGAGGTTCGATGGCAAGAGAAGGAAGCCATTAGGTATCGTTGCTAGCGACTCGGCGATCTTTTAGAAACTTTGTCTCATCAATGTTTAATGGCTCGTCGCAAAATTGTCCGTTGCAAAACAAGAAAAGCAAAGGAGGAGCGGGAGCGTGCCAAGGCGGAGGCCGAGCGGAAAGAGAAGTACGAGGCGTTCCTGGCACAGATGATGTTCGAGCTGAGCGAGGAGACCTCTCTCGTTTTCTATCCTTGGGTCTTCAAAGACGAACAGGGTCGACACAGGGACAAGTATCAGAGTCCTCCGTACCTTGAACTGATCAACACGTTGTTCAAACAGAATTTTGACGTGTTGGAAGAGCTTCGAGTGCACCTCAACGAGGAAATGATCGAGAAAATGTTCGTCGAGAGTAACGTTGAGATCACGTTAGAACTGATCACAGGTGACTTTTCTTCTTAACCTGTTCTTCAAAGACAACTTCAAAGAAACTCTGACTAGCATTAGAGTTTCATTTTTTATTAATATCGAAATTGATCGAATTGAAACATGTTTTCTTTAATCTTTTTTACAAGACGATGAACGATCGTAGAAGTAGAACCACTTGTACAATTCTTTATACAAGTTTCTCGGTTATCCTTTGTCAGGACTAACCGAAGGTAGAACCATAGCGATGAGACTGAAAGGAAGACGTCCTCACCCCGATTGGCCTGTGCCTTACCCGTTCGAGTGTCCCAAAGGGACCAAAAGGTGTCCCACGCGAGCTATCAACGATGTCGAGGATTATCTGGTGCATTTGTTAACCAGCGCGACACCGTTGCTTCAGGGTAACGTCGTTCCGTTGCCTGCTGACGATTCGTACATGCAGAGGCACGTGCACGTTCACGAACCCGATCCCGAGGACGAGGAGGACATTCCTCGTACTCATCCTGCGGTTTGGGTGCCCCCTCAGGTGTTTCTTAATTTTTGTTTCCCTTTTGATACATTTTTCTTTTAAATTCTCCTTTCCTCTTTATACCTTCTCGCGTTACCTATTGCAAACGAACACCGCAAGCGTTATTACCACGATTTTTCAGGCCAGAAGCAAAGTGCACGTGTACACAACCCTTTTTTCCAACTACATGGAGCTAGTGCACCCCTACGAAGAGCCCGTTCCTCCGCCGCCCTTCTGCGGCTTCAAGTTCTATTATTCAAAGTTCGAAACGATCCGCGACACGTGCGCCATTTTCCCCGACGCTGTCGAATATTTCGGCGCTTTCGAGTTCGACAAACCTCCCATCGCCAGACGGATAGCTTCCAGCCCAGAAGATTTCGAGAAAAAGGTTTCTTGAACCTCCATTTATTTTCGTTCAACGCCTTGGCGACGCGAAACAATAAATGGAGAATATTGGCAAAGGCAAAGTTCCAAACTGGCAACGAGGTTTTCGTCGTAATCCTTCGAAGGATCAACGAAGAGGTGTTTCTGTCGTTCGCGAGCATCGAGCCGTATTTCATCACGGACGACGATGAAAAGGCACAGGCGATGATAGACGAGTACTTCCCCGAAGGTGCCGAAGACGCGACCCTCGAGCTGTTTGACGACGACGACGATGACGAGTCGTACGAGGAGGAGGAGGAGGTCGAAGAAGAAGAAGAGGAGGAACAGGATAAAGAACAGGAAGAAGCTTTCGCGATTTACAGCTTCCTGTGAAGTTGGTATTTTTAATTGTTTGGGAACCAGCGTTCTCCAAAATGGCGTCACACAAATTTTTGAACGCAGACTACGATTAATAGATGGATATAGTTATTGAAATGTTGTTGATAAACATCTCTCCATTTTTCTTCGAACAGGAGGTCTTAAGACACTTTACGGTTCGTCGAAAACGTTGCATCGTGTTCCGAATATTTCGAAGCGCTTAAGTCTGTTTTCCGCCGTCCAAGAATTCCATTCTTCACGCGTTTTGGCAGAGCCGGATCATACTTGAATATTCGCTGTCGCTGGCAACGCGTTTGCGTAACTTTGGCAAAATTCCAGCCGGCATCGCGGGCTCTAGAGGTTATATTACGCACCTGCCTCGATGCCAATTTTTTAATCGTGACCCGCCAGCGGGAAACACCGTTTGCCAAGCGACCGTCAAAACAAAGCGTTCTCCTCGAGCGTGATACACTGTTGCACATCGTTTGTCAATAGTTGGCAATTTTGCGTATTGTTCTTTGAATTGATCGAACTCTTCTTAATTTGTTTATTAGGTAAAATGAGTTATTAACTATTTTATTGGTATCAGTTTGGTTTCAATGATCTTTAGGAACTTTTGATTTTTTTTTCTTTTTTTTTTCGTTTGAGATTTTTTACGGCAACTCATTTTTTAGTGTTTAATATTTTAGAAGTTAAAAATGAACTTTATTCGAATTATTCTCGAAGCTTTATTTCAAGTAACAAATATTTTTTATGCTTTGGCATACTGTTCGTAATTGTCTTACAATTATTTAAAAAATTGAAATAAAATTGAAAAAAAATCGCAGCCCGTATTTACAAGTAATATTTGACAATGAAACACCATGATATATGATTGAAACAGCAGCTTCAAAATGGCGGAGAGATTAGCGGAAAATCAGCCGCGACCGGAGCGAATAAATTGAATCGCGTTGATCGAATTAACGAGGCAATTTGTCACGCGACCGATGCAAGAAAAACACGCTCGAACGGCACGCGAGCTCCCGTCCCTTTCGCGTGCATACTCGCTAAATTTCACCAAGTGAGCCGAACAATTGAACCATTAACCGGGGAGACGTTAGTCACCCGGCCGCTCAATCTTCCAGCTAAATCGGCCATTTTCATCTGTATTTTCGGCTCCCGACTCCCGACTTCGTGGAGCTCGAGGAGCTTAAAAGAAACACGATGATTCGCAGTGTCTCTTAAATCTTAAGAAGAATTCGTTTTTCTACAATTTTTATTGGTGAAAGAAACAAGATTCTTCCATTTTTTTTACATAATTTTATTCAAGAAAGTACACGAGTGCTTCGTTACAATAATAAATAAAAAAAATCGGACTAAAATTTTCTTACCGTTCACAAATGAAATTTAAAAACTAAACATGATGATTTAAAATAATTCTCAGTCCGTAAGAATATCAAATAATTTTCATCGCAAAACAGAATCATCTTTAAAAAACCTTATATTAAAATTCGCTCTAAAAATTTCTATTTATCACAAAAATCGAAACCCAAACCCAATTTTGACTCAACCATCAAGACGAAAAAATCAAATTCCTCAACGAACAGTGTCTAGTTTTAGCGATCATCGATAAAAGTTAACGCTCTAGTGGAACATTTATCGAAACGATCTCGCGGAATCGATAAAAACTACTCGAACCGTTTTCTTTTTTTCATTTTCATAGCATGATACGCACGGTAGCGCCGGAGGCGGTCAATTGCTTAAACATCGGTAATTATTGCACAAGCATTGCGTAACTAAACAGTCGGATCAGGGCAGGGGGCGACGATGAAGGATGAAGGGGGAGGAGGAAGAAGAAAAAAAAGGCGCAAATTACAGTTACGATGGGTAATTCGCGTCCATCGCGCGCATTACATACCATTAACGGCTCGCTTCGTCTCCTTTCCTCTTTGATACTCCCCATTTCCGTCGACACGATCAAGAATGTTTTTCTCGAACGCGCGAAAACGTTTGCGGGACGATAATCGCCATAATCGATTGATGGCTTCGGGCGATCTTGTGTACAATGTTGCGAACGCTACCAGTTGCTTGGAATCNTAAAAAAATTAACTCGCGCGAAGTGGTGCAATTTCCGTGGCCACTACCGTACGCGATAAACGCGACAAACTTTCGATCCGTACTCCCCGAGCTGAACCAAACAATTTTATTCCACTACCGCCTCGCGTATCGTTGAAAACGNACACGTTCACAGCGTTGGATTTGAATTTTTAAAACGATGATTGTTCCGATTAAACTCTTCCACGATCTTCGATTTTTCCTCGATTCAATCATATTTTCATTTCTTTTTTTTAATAACAAGCAATCTGTGATATAAGATAGAAACAAGAGATTACAAGCATTAATAACAAATTTTTTTACATTCATCTCAGTTCGGAAAAATTTAATAAAAGACAAAAATGGTCAAAGACACAAGGATCGTGGCAGAATTTATCAGAATCTGGACTACATTTATCTCCCAGAGGCACAGAATTTTTTTTTTTCTACCCCAAAAACGGACGCAGAGTAGACGAATCGTGCGAGAACCTTAAAGTTTCCTCGTTGAACACAGTTTTCATCGAGGATATTACCGTGGAAACGCATTCGCGAAAGTCTGTGGTACTCGTGAGAGGTCGAGATCGGCAGAAAGTTTGGCGGACGATGAAAGGCGTGCGTGTGCTGCTAGCGCGAAGATAAATTTACACGCGACTCCTCGACGCCGATGCCTGTTCACGTACCCTCGTTTCTTTTCCCTTCTGCGATCCCCGTAAAGCGTTCAGGTCGTTTTCTTTTCGCGTGGTCACAAATAGGAACCCCCGGGCTCCATCATCGTGCTCCGAGTGAAATTAATGGCGGCGGGACGCGGCCGAGCGCGATTCACCGACGCCTGCTCCTGATTTACCGTGTCAAAGTTCATGGCGGCCAATGAATCGGCGTCCCCCGGGGAAAAATCGTAGCTAGGATGTTTGTCGTTGAGTAATTCCAAGGAATAATTGGCGAATTTATCGATGAAACCGTTAAAAAAATTTATGTTGAAAATCACGAGGGAAATTAAATTTTGTGAACTTAAAGCTCAAGGATATTTAAACCTTTTGCGGTTTGAAGAAACTTTTAGCGTCTACCTTTAATTCGTATCGTAATTCTAAATTATTTCCGCGTGATTAGTAAACGACAGATATCTAAATAATTTTAACTGTAAAATGGCTGTAAAATCAATTTAATATCAGGATTTACATCTGAGAATAAAACCAGCTATCCGGAAGTATCTCAAGTTTGGATCACGAAGGGTTGATATTTTTATACATTTCTCTGACTGGTCAATTTTTTATTTTTTTTATTTTTTTTATTTTTTGTAATACAAGTTTTAACTGTAAGAGTTAAAATAGTTAAAAAAAAAATTCATAGAAAATCGTTCACGAGGAAAAACGATACCGTTCTCTTCGAAGATGGTCCTCGAAACAGAGAAGCCATTTTTTCACCCTTTCTACGTTTTCTTTTCTTCAAAGAAGCGTAAAATCTAGTGGATCTCGAGACTCTGATAGAAAAACCAGACACCGAGAGACTTTGTTTCAAAGAAACGAGTTAATTTCGTACGCAGCTCCCCGTTTCCATCTAATGGACCGATCGTTAGTTTCCGGTTCGCGCGATCCACCGATCGTGAGTCAACTTAAGCGTTACTATGAAAAGAAACATTATACGACGTGTTCCTCGGCCGCGTTCCCAAGAAACAAACAACTTTAGTGCTTCTTGTACCAGTTTATTATTAAACATTCGAGTAAATGTTTAACATCCGCTTAGCTCGCTGACTGGAGTCATTAAAGTGGAGTTTTTTAATCCGTTACAATTTAGAGGCAGCTATTACAAATCAGTTTCGATCGGGAAAGGAAACACAGGTAAACATAGATTGGACGTAACAGGAAAACGTTCCTAGAGAACTGATAACAGAACGTTCTTCTTACACTTATTGCTACTCTATCGCACGATATAATTTCTGTTTCATTTTTCCGACTTTTTCCGGAAACCTCATGGAGAAAGTGACAATCACGGTTCTCGTTATCATCGGTCTTTGATCCTTTAAAACTAGCTCGTGTCACAGCTCTGTTGGAACAGCTGCTCTTTGCCAACGTCACTCCACTCGGAAGTCGGAATTTCCCGTTCCGATGACGCCCTTTCCGTGACGCGAGCGTAGATTTCGCCTAAAATCAACGGAAAAAGATGTTGAAGTAGAAAAAAGAAACTCGAGAAACTCGTCGTTGCGATGATCCAGTTGCTAAACATCCCCTTTGGAAAATGTTTGCTTCCTCGACGAATCGTGAGAATTTGCAAGATAATGTGACATTAAATTATAGTATCCGCTACCAGTGGCCTAAGGTTGGTATAAAGAAACACATACGTAGGGATAAAAGAAACGTCTTTCTTTCGTATGGACCTAATTACAATCGTTGGTCGGTCGTTCCTCGGCACGCACGTGGAATCCTGCGCCCTTTCGACAGGCGTCTCACAAATGAAAATTAACATACAGGGATGATTTACCATATTTTTACTATTTTTACTGTTTTTATTATAAAATCTCCCAAATTGTCATTGCTGAAGAATCTGATCGGATATTAATTGCTTGTAAAATAAATTTTGATCAAGCTATTTGAAAAAATTTCTAATTTTTTTTAAGTAAAAAAATTTTTCCAATCTTTTCAACTTTTAAGTCGCTTCAAGCGTTCAAACAATATAAGCGCAGAAAGGATGTACGGATGAAAAACGTTCGAACACGGTTGCGAATAGGAAACGTTCTAGGGCTCGAAGGGAAATCCTCGAGTTCCCAGGCGGTGGCATTCGTTTGCATACCTCTTGCACAAATTGCTACAGAAAATTACAGGCTTGCCGATGGAACTCGTGGCTAATCATCGAGGAGAATCAACAGCCAGAATCGCTGTTGGCAAGGTGACGGCTTTACATCGGGGCCCGTAACGCGCGTCTATTCGTTACGTGATTCGTAACGAGATGGAAATATTCATGGGTGAAGCCTGTTTTTTTTTTCTTTCCGTTCGTTGGCGAACTGGCAGTTTCCATGTAAATTTTTGTAATTGAACCCCCGAGCTTTTTGAACGACACGCGCGTTTTTTTTCTCCGCCCGGAGACTTCCGGTTGTGGAATATCTCTGTGAAAAAATTATCATTTCTGTGCTAAAAATATTGTTTGATTGCGATTGAAGCTGGATTTGATGCTTTAAGATTTTTTTTCTTTTTTTNAATTTTTGTAATTGAACCCCCGAGCTTTTTGAACGACACGCGCGTTTTTTTTCTCCGCCCGGAGACTTCCGGTTGTGGAATATCTCTGTGAAAAAATTATCATTTCTGTGCTAAAAATATTGTTTGATTGCGATTGAAGCTGGATTTGATGCTTTAAGATTTTTTTTTTTTTTTTTCTTTTTTATATTCTGGATTGAAAGTGGGAAGAATTGAAGGAGAGCAATTTGTCGCGGTAAGAATGCAACGTGTGTTAATAAGTTGATCTTGGAATTAGAGTGAGGTAACGCGACGAAATAATGATACAGGTTTAAATAAAATGTACCACAAACACCGAATCCGAATCGCGCGGTGTATTTATTGGCCTGTGTGCGGTAACACGGTCGAATTTATGCATCCGCCGAAGGAGGATCCGCGAAATGTGCCAAAACCCACGCTGACGCAGAACCGGCCTGCAAGGCATTAAAAATCAAATATTGAAGCTCTTTAACATTCATTTTATTCGAGTTCCCACAAAGAGCCACGGCTAAATCGCGATTTTAGATAAATTAACACGTTAGTTTTGGTATAAAAAAAAGAAGAAAAAAAAGCTTAATGAAAAGATCGAAAGGTTACCGGAAACTCATTTTGAAACACCTACGATCGTACACAACGTTATATAACATCGTGTCCGAATGCAAAATGGATCGGATCACCGTTCAATTAACACTTCTTCGTAGCAAAGAACGATACGATTCTATTTTAGTGCCATCGAAAAACGTTTCTCGACGATATTGGTATACGGTGCTAAATCTAGAATGGCCGACACCCTTTAAAAAAAACGAGGAAAAAAAAGAATGAGAAAAAGAAAGAAAAAAAAGAAAAAACAGCGCGCAATTCGAAATACCCGGGGCGGAGGGATCTATGGCAGCAGTTACTGGCTGATCGAACTCGTCATTCGCGTATATTCCAGCCTTCCTGCCCTACCACTAGACTTTCCGTATCGTTTCCAGCGAACAGCCTCCAATGATCAGCACTCTATCCCTTCTCGTAGCTGCTTTGCATCGCGTTAGACACAGCCCTCCGAGTTCGAAGGTCACGGTGAGACTGCCACTCCACCAGGATACACCGCTGCTATTCGTATCTGCGCGCCGTGCTGCCGCGCGACCGAGCCACGCTCCCATTGGCTCAGCCGCGACGTAGCGGGGAGGCTATATAACGCGATGCGCCGCGCGCCACCGTCAGTGTCCGCGCATACTTCACCTCGTTCGTGTCCCTTCGATTCAGTTTCTCCTTCTTGTTTCACCGATCTAATATTTCATGATTCTCAAAGTTGTACGAATTAAATTGTTTTCTGGTGTATCCAGTGTTAGAAAAGCTTATCGTTTCGGTCGATATTTCTTGGATAGAAGACCGAATCTGTTCGATCGGTTATCAAGTTTGGGTACATTGGAAAGCTCGCGGAGAAGCACGGTGAACGGTCGGGTTTTTAGAGTTCGAATATGTGATAGAAGACAGTGGATCGTCGAAGTTGTTGGCACATGAACACACACGCGTGAGCTTCGAATGAGTGGAAGATCGCCGACGCTGGCACGGAACGAGGGGTCGCGTGCCGATTGAAAGCCGAGATAAACGAAAAGAAATCGATCGAACGAGGGGAACACGCCGAGGTGCTGCCATGACAATGGTCGTCAATAAGATCAACATGTCGTCGTACTCCGCGCCGCGACGCACTTTCTTCTCGGGCCTGCACACTAAGGTAAACACGCGCGTTTCCAAAACACATCTTCTTTGTTGTCGGAGCTTTCGCGGTTCGATAACCTCAAAATTCTGAATGACTTTGCCATATTTGTGGGAGGTAACACCGATAACGACGTAAACATCGATTTACCGATTTAGTCGTAAAAATATTCCGAAACGTTTCGAACCTCGTATCAACTATTTTTTCTCGATACGATAATATCTACGATTCGCGAGAATATCGCAGTTTTGCCTAACCTGTGAAACCACCCTTGGCGACATACTTCGCTCCAATTTAAATTCTAACCCTTTGCACTCGTCAATTTTTGTTTACACCAAATTTTGTTTAATTCTGTTTCGGAAAGAAAAAGAAAGATTATAACTGTTTACAATTTTTTATTCATCTAGTTAAGTTTATTTTAAAATTTAAAAAAATTGAATCGATGGAAATAGAAAAATTTAACTCGAATCTTAATTTCTCAAGAAAATTGAATCGATGAAAATAGAAAAATTTAACTCGAATCTTAATTTCTCAAGAAAATTGAATTGATGAAAATAGAAAAATTTAACTCGAATCTTAATTTCTCAAGAAAATTGAATCGATGAAAATAGAAAAATTTAACTCGAATCTTAATTTCTCAAGAAAATTGAATCGATGAAAATAGAAAAATTTAACTCGAATCTTAATTTCTCAAGAAATTTGTACAAGTCACGAAAGTGCAAAGGGTTAAAAATATTTCTATCCAGATTTAATTTATCTTATACAACTTGTATCGCTAAAAATTCATCCAAAGCCTGTAGAAGGTGTGATCGAACAGAAAGCAACGAGTACAATTATAAAAATTAATATCACCGTAGGAACAATTNATATTTCTATCCAGATTTAATTTATCTTATACAACTTGTATCGCTAAAAATTCATCCAAAGCCTGTAGAAGGTGTGATCGAACAGAAAGCAACGAGTACAATTATAAAAATTAATATCACCGTAGGAACAATTTCATTTCCGCGTTATTTACGATACAGACGGTCGTACAGTTTGCGCTGTCCTAATCTCGCATTCTTCGGAGACGGTGTAGGAGCTAGTTGACCGTTTCTACGGTATTTCCTCGATTTAGCGATAAGCACGGTGTCCCTGATCTCAGTTGCTTGGCGTGCTCACCGGATTAACGGTTCTACCGGTTGCGACGTTCGTCGGAGGAACGCCTCTTAGCGTACGCTTGCGTTAAAATTGTTTTTATTTAAATTTATTCACCCTCCAGGTAAATTGGGAGTCGACGAACGTCTGTCGTGGAATTTCTTGCGAAATTTGTTCCTAATACACCTGTACGACTAAGTTTAGCTCTTCTTAGCATTCAACCCTTTGCGCACCATTGGCGCCGCTGTGGCGAGTTATCTAATTTTACTTCAAAAATTAAGTTTTAGGTTAAATCTCGTATTTTCGTAATTTATATATATTTTTTCGTTTTAAAATAAAACAAATGAACCAGATAAATAATATTCCTTTTTTTTTTTTTTTTTTGAAACAGCATTTTAAGTTTTCGTAACTGTCCTCTGAAATTGAAAAAAATTTAGGACTCGGCAAAGGATTAATATTGATTAAAGATTATCGAGATCCATATTTTTGTACTCGTAACAGTATTTTGATCACATCTGACGATGTTTGTCGGTTCAATCGCGGAATAGGCTGTACTATTTACGTCAGAGACTTTCTAAGGCTGGCTCGTGAAAATAGTATTGACAGCGGTATATCGGAGGCCTGGTAGAGCTTGGTTTATGAAAATGCGTGGCGCTACGTCAGAGCCTCTCTAAAGTTAGTGCTACGTCAACGGTTTCTTGGAATGAGATTATGGAGAGGTACCGAGAGTTAAGATCCTTCCAGGTTCAATGAACTGGAACACGTAACAGGATATTGGAGCCCTTTCTAATAATTGTAAAAATATACAACGATGGAAAAAAGAATTCGTACATTACGGACTCCTGATTTCTATTGAATATATTTTTTTGGGAGCAACGCTAAGTTGAAACTTATTTATCTAGTAATAATCTGTTGTAATCTAGCTTTCAACCAAAATGTATTGAATCATCAAGGTTTAAACTTGGTGTTGTATGGAGAAAAATATTAAAGATAGAAATCGATAGTCTCCGAGGAAAAAATTTGTATAAATTAAACTTCTAGCAATACTTGCTATCTTCGATATTCTTATGTTCAAGTTTGTTGGAAATGATTTGTGAGAGAACACGTAGCGATTGCGGGAAAAATTGCCTGAATTAAATTATTAACTCATGCTAGTATTTTTATTCTTGCGATGTAAAGTCTGATATAAATATCTTCTACTTAAAAATTAAAAAAGATTCAAATTATTTTAATAGATATATTAATGCAACCGGTATCAATATAATTTTACTTATTAAAAAACCAAGATAAACAAGCATCTCCTTAAAAGTTTCATCAAATTCTTCAGACTCTGTCTCACCGGTTAAGAATTAACGAACCAAAGTTTTAACGAACCAAAGAAGAATTTAAGATTCTCGTTACTCGCACGAGTAATGTTCAAACGTGCGTCGAATGTTATAAAAAAAATAATGCAACCAGGTCCACGTTCATCTCGTAGAAATTTATGAATCCGGCCATATCTGTTTGGCGCGCACGACCGTGAACGTGACCGTGTTTCGTCGCGAGGGAAGTTTGAAACGCTACGGACGCACGCGAAACAATCGTCCAGCCGATATTTTTTTCGTTGGCCGGTCGCCAAAGTTATTTCGACTGGCCACGTCTGGTAATCTTTTCCATGGACCACCGATGGCTTACGTAACTTGAAACCAACCATAGTTTGTTAAACCCAGCCGCGATCTGTCCACCTAAAAAAAGGTTTCTCCGTGATCCATATGGATCTTTAGATCTGTTAAATCGCAGCTTGTGAAATATTCGGTTCTTACGTATATCTCTGATTCGTATTATTTTATCCATTAAAATACCATTCGAATCGAGGGAATTGAATGATGAATTTAATAAATTTCACGCGAATTGGATATTTTTCTATAATTATTAAATTCTCAATTTTTTATTCTCGGTCAAATTGTTTTAAACAGTAAGAAAGTAAACTCGTACGTTTCATAGAAATAGTGGATTTTTTTATTTACCGTATTCGTATCTTTATTAATATCTCAGGGAATCTACTTAATTAATATCTTAGCAAAAATATCGAAAAAAATTATTTTTTACTCGTAACTTTGTATTTTAAACAAATACCTCGAATTGCGCTACGATAAAAAAAAATCAGAGATCCTGCGGTGTATAGAAAGAGAAAATTGGTGAATTTTTACAACCGGGAACGCGTTCGCTAATATTTTAATTTAGTTACGTTTGATACGCGGATACTCCAATTTATTAAAGCGACTGTGTTTAAATACGCGTGAATTAGAGACCTCTAATTCGAAGGTAGGAAAACGTTAGGCGGTGAAAATGGCCTCGCGAAACACGTGTCTCGGTCGCGTCCAATTTTTCTGACGTCGACGCGAAGCTGGCCGTTGCATTCGGCGTTGTCTCGTTTTAAACGCGTCGAATTTAGGTCCCGTTTAAATTTAGCAACGTTTCCCGTGCCGCGGGGAAACATTCGTACGAAATATTCTTCTCTCGCTGCTCGTTAGTCTCCCTCGTTCGCGATTCACTTTTATCGGGAGTAGCAGGATGATCGTTCTTGGTTTCACTCGTAATAATTTGTTTTTGGTGCAACGCTTAATCTCCCGTTGACGAGGAAGATGTTATTTTAAAAATGTTATAGATACGTTTGGGAAAATATATTGGGAAATTGGTTGGAAAAAATTTGGAAAAAATATGGTAAAAGTATGGAAAAAATAATTGGAGCACCTGATAATAAATATCAGCGCTGAGAAATATTCCAGATTTTTTTCTTTTTATCAGAGTGTCGGCTGATATATTGGTAATAATAAATTTAAAGAATTGAGGACTTCGTTGGCTTAAATTATTAAAAAAAAAAAAAAAGAAAAACATTTGTGTTATGCGATTGAAATATAATTCTTCGTTCCGGTAAATTCAAAGATTTGGATTCGATTGTGGCCTAAAAATGGGCGTCGTTAATTGTTAATTATTTTTAGTCGAGATATTAGCGGATCGTCGACTGAAACGGCTATAATATCGTTATTTGTGACACGAAACGTTGACGCGTAAGTGGCGGGATCGAAAACTGGCGGTGCTGTATTAAATTGAATAACAGGGTGGCTCGTGGCACGCGACGATCGCGTTCATTAAATGGATGCTTCGTGATCGTTAAAGCGGCATTAATATCAATGTCCCCCTGCTGAAAGAGGATGCCTGCCTTTCACATTTTACTTTCCATACGAGCCAAGTAACTTTCGCTTTTTGCTCGTGTTAAATGTCGCACGAATATAGAGCGGTTTGACTCTTCTTCTAATTGTTAATAATTTAGTATAAAAAATCAAATAAAAATTCACAAACCTGAAATACTCCGTTTTTTTATCTAATTTCAATAATTATAAGAAATAAGTATTTATTTCAACAGATATATTTTTTTGGTCTAGATTACAATTAAATTTTGATTAAAGAAAAAACAAACAAAAAATAGGCCCTATTGCTCCTCAATTTCTTAACAGTAGTACTATGCAGCAACACGAGCCTACATCTTTCGATTCTTTATCGATCTGCAAAGTTTCATAAAAATCTTAGAGTCACGCTTCGCGCGCTCCCCTTATCGGTGTTCCTCTCCGAAGACAAAATATCTTTCCTCGCACAGACCTCGCGCAACTCTCTCGCGTAAAAGCGACGAGCTGAACGGGTTAATCGTTCACAGTCTGGTCCACTCTCGAAACGGCGAGAGAGAGCGGCGTCTCTCGAGGACGCTGTAAAAGCGAGCGCGCGAGGCATAAAAGATTCATTTTGCCAGAGAGGTGACCCTGTCGACCCAGCATCCGCTCTCTGTGGGCGGTTCGTTCTCTCCTTCTGTCTCTTTTTCTCGTTCGCCACGGGCTCTCGTCTTGTACATACCACCACCCGTTTTATTTTTCCGTTCCACCAAACGTTTCTTCGCCTGTTTCTTTCGAGGTGAGCAGGGAAAAAGGGAGGAGGCGCCTCGTTGAGACAATCAAGCGACAGGCGTTGCTCGTTAACTGTAACTGTTACTAAATTGCCGAGAGTTGGGAGATCGGGGGTGTTCTTTGACTCTTTCTCTTAACGTGCAACAGTTTTTAGGGTTGTTGGAGTTTTAGGGAATTTTTTTTAGTTCCGTTAAATAGGGGTGGAATCTATCATCGTATACAATTGTTAACAAAATTGCGCCACTTCTGAAGAACAGAGTGCCGAATGTTTAGATACCTTGCAAACTTTGCAGTTATACCAAATTCTTTTAATAGTTTCGAACGATCCCATTTTTCAATTGTTCGCATCAATTGTTTCACAGTTAAATACTTTTTTTTGTTGACTTGTAACTCCGTGCGAGGAATTGATCGTGAATACTTTAAACAAAAAAATTAACTCGCGCGAAGTGGTGCAATTTCCGTGGCCACTACCGTACGCGATAAACGCGACAAACTTTCGATCCGTGCTCCCCGAGCCGAACCAAACAATTTTATTCCACTACCGCCTCGCGTATCGTTGAAAACGCCGCACAATACTCGAGAACGGTGAATGAAATTGTGAATGAAACAGTAGGAGAAAGAACCTCGACGCAAACCTGAACAACGCCGCACTCGGTTCCCATTTCCTCGATCAACCGGAACCCGCAACAACGTCGAACGCGCGACATAGGAATCGAAGTGTCGGGCGCCGCTGCTTCCGGTCGGCGTTCAACGCCCGGAAGAGTACTTATACGCACGATATAATATTCCAAACGAAGCTGAAAACAATTCGTGGAACGAGCCGTGTGCGTCTCGACGCTTTCACAAAAGCGGCGCGTGAAGCGGTGAACCGGATGCGTTTAATCTGGCCACCGAGAGACGCTCTCTCGAATAAGAGAAAGAGACGTGGCGTGACAGTAATTACCGTCGAGTAGACGAGGGAAGAAGAAGCTTGCTCGCGGATGAATGAGCCAGCGGGAATGAAAGAATTATTTACGCGGCTGGTGATCCCATTAATCCACTTTGGAGCGTCTCGAAGCCGGGCGCGTGGAATCGTGAAACCGAGACCTCTGTCCTCTCTGTTTCGATTTATTCTTCCGTTTTACGTTGAACAAATCATTATAAAACAGTGGGGATAGATCGGAGGACGTTATCATTTTTTTAGAACAAAAAAAAGTGGATACCGGAGACAATTTATAGATTTTTTAAGGGACGAACAGCTGTTAAGAGTATTTTAGAGCTCCAGAAAATGGAGTGGGTATAATATTTGTGAAAGTTGAGTTTCCACGGTAACTACTGGTTGTTCGAATAATTTTTTTATTTCACTTATGTATCGAGGAATAATACAAAATATTAAAAATATAAGATGTTACTGTTTAATGGTGGAAAAAATGCAGGAAGAATAATTTTTATCTCAGTTTACTTCGAACTTAATATTTGTAGCGTAGCACCTTTATTTTTTTGAGACTTTTAATTTTTCCATGATTATGTTTCTTTGAAAGAATAGGATATCTGATTTTGGTTTTTTTTTTTTTTATTTCTCTCAAAGCTAAGAATATATTGTGGGAATACATGTAGGAATATATTTTTTGCAGCACGTAGCGCTACGTGTCTCGACTATTCTAAACCAAGTAGTACTACGTTTTCCGTACTATCTTACGACTCAAAACACCGCACTTTCTCCGGTTTCTAAACTCTCGTACCGCAACACGTGCATCTTCTTCCCTTTCAGAATCACGTACTACAATACTCCGTTTCATCAATTTCCAAAGCAATGCAGCGAAACATCACGCATCACCTCAATTATTTTCCAGAGCGAGAAACATTAACACCTGTGCATCGCAACCTTGCCGTTCTCCAAATTTAAATAAACTCGTGCTCCAATCGTGCTCCACAGCTTTTAACGTGACAATCGTCTTTCGCCTTATCGGTTAAAAAGTGTGTATCACTCGACTCCCATAAAAATTATACTCCTAAAAAAATATATAAGAGTACACCATCGTTGTTGAATTTTTCGATACTTCAAAATCTTCCTTTTTATTTCCGGGTAGTTAAAAAATTCATCGTCCAAGCCCTATAAAAATTCCACCGAGCTCTCCCAAAAGTAAGAAAAGCAATTTGGTTCGTTAATTTTTCAATCTTGGAAGGCGTCCATCCGACTGTACCAACCTCGGATCTATTTCTCGCGGCGAACGTGGCAGCAACAACGATAGCAGAGTTCGCGCGACCGGTTTCCTCTTCGGCGTCGGGTGTCGCGGTTCTCGTCTCGGAAGAATCGTATTTCTGTTGTCGCAGAAATGTCACGCAGATCGCGGCGTGCCTCGAGCAGCGTAAGCAGAAGCGAAAATGTCACAGCGTTGACGCGTTGCTCGCTTCGACGCCGCTAAGATTACACGTTTGCGAGACAATGGCGAATCGCGAACCCGAGATTACGGTGTCACAGGGTGCACGTGTGCCGGTCGATGCCTCGATAGCTGGCCAGATGATACGTTTGTTGATTGAAGGTGGAAACGCGGTTCTTTTAGATGAAAGGTTCTGATATTTTCTTTTTTTAATGCCATTTATGTGGAGCATTGTGATTGGGGATGATGAGCGAAGTCTGAGGGTAATTAGGGTAGAATGGGATTCCTTTGGATGAAAAATTGCTGATATTTCTATTTTCTTTCTTTCTTTTTTTTTATTTATCAGGAATATCGTGTTTGAAGATGGTGAGGGAATTCTGAGGGTAATTAGGGTAGATTAGGTTCTTCTGGATGAAAGATTGCTGATATATATATTTTTTTCTTTTTTTGGTTTATTAGGAATATTGTGTATAAAAATTGTGAAGGAAGTCTAAGGGTAATTAGGGTAGATTAGGTTCTCCTGGATGGAAGATTGTTTATATATATTTTTTTTTTATTTTTTGTCTATGTGGAGTATTGTGATTGAAGATGGTGAAGAAACTCTGAAGGTAATTAGGATAACTTAGGTTTCTTTGGATCGGTTCGTTAGATCTTTGATGATACTTCTTGTTTATACTGAGTATTGTAATTAGGAATGATGAGGAAATTATAAAGGTAACTGAGGTATGAAAAGAGTGAAAATAACTTAGGATTGAAGGCGTAAAGAGAATCTAGGAATAACGAAGTTGGTAAAGTATAAAATAGGTATACCTGAAGCCTATAAAAGAGTGGAGCATAAATTCTAATATTGTTCAGTTAAGATATCATCTATAATTAAAATTCAACAAAATGAATTTTTATTGGACGAGTTAAAATATCTACACAGTTTCTTTAACGAACACTCGGAGCATCTAATAACTTACATTCCAATCGTTTAAAGGGGTTCGTTTCGCAAAATCGTCTTAGTTAGCTGTAATTAATACGGAAAAGCAATTATCGTCAGCGTCCTTGACAAATGGAGGAATCGTTTATCACGGTGCTTACATCTTACTTCGTAACGACTAGAAACACTCTTGTATCCGCTCGTTAACCGGTTAATTTGCATCTCACTGAACTCATCCGCCTAATTATCTATTTTTTTTTTTTTTTTCCCGCGCGTCGACATCGTTGCATATCCTTTTAGCCTTCGACCTTTGCATCGCGTTACCTTTATATATATTTCTAGAACCATTTTCTTCTTCCAAGTTTCTCATCGATCATCTTTTTACACGGAGATCTTAAAACGTTGACCGGAAATCCTCGGTGTTTTTCACGAGCTTTTATACAATTTTCGTGTTTTCTTCACGCGTCGTCGCGAATATTCATAGACCCGATAAATTCGCTTTTCTGTTACATTTTTTAACCAACGCGATATTTTTAGCGCAGACTCGCGCGGTTTCTCGTTATTTTTCTTTGAACTATTCTCAAGATTCCGAGGTAGCGGAAATTTATGACTCGTAATACATGGTTCTCTGATTAGTCGAGGGTAATTAAGAACGTCTTAACGTTATTAAGATTCCTCGTTTCTGTAACGCGTTTAAGACATAACTCGCATAGTTGCTCAGCTCAGACGTAAGTCGTTCTATGATGTAAGTAAATGGTAATCCAATGAAAATATGTTTTTCAAACTTAACAACAACATCGGTAATTTCTCACCACGATATTTCTTCCGTAGCATCTTAAGTTTCCAAAGGTGAATTTCTTTTTACTTAAATTTTTCTATCTAAAAACAACACATTTTTTTACTCGAAAATGCAGTCCTTAAAAAGTAACATATTAACGTTCTTAATTCTTCGAAAATAATTCTCAAAGCGATAAAAACATGAACTCGTCGATTAAAAAAAAAAAAATTTATTTACAAACTTGATGCTTTTTCGCATCAACCCCGTCAGAAGATAAAAATACAAACGAACGTAAAACCGAGTCGTGTTCGCAGAGAATTTCGGCAAGGTCGAGGGGAACAACTGCTGAAACTGACTCTTTATTAATACATAAAACGCGCAAACGAACGTTTTTACGAGGTGGAACAATTGGACACGGGAACACGTTGTGTTTCGTAACGGTTTACGAGCCTTTCAATTAAAGATTTCCTTAATAAATTCTCTCGCTCGACAGACGAACGTTCTCCGTCCGCTCGAAAAGGCACCGACAGAAAATGCGACGTGTACGAAGAGGGGAAAAAAACGGGACAGTGTCCTTTCGAGCTAATCGATTCCACGATTATTTCTTTCTATTTCTGTCTGTAATTACAATCGAGCTCGTGACTCGCGTTAATCGAGTTCTTGGCGATTTTTTTGCCGTCCTTCTTGCTTCTCAGTCATTATTGTATGGTACGTTAATGGGTCTCGTTAGAGAAGACACGTAGCGTGACCCAAATTGTAATGGAAATGCAAATGAATGCAAGGGGTGAGAGGGAAAAGAATGCAAATTTCATTGTATAACCTAAGCATATTTTTAGATCGATATTACTTTTTTTTTTATTTTTCATCTTATCGGAATCCAATTTCCTGAATTCGTCTATCTTTATAGATACTTATATTTTTGTGTATCGCACATTATCGTATCGTAACGAATATACATCATTGGTTAAAAATTTCGAATCATTGTACGTTTCAAGAATTAAGAAAGGAAAAGAAAAATTTTAAATTGTGTTAGCTTAGAAAACTTTTCAGGGATAAATCTACAGAAATGCAAGAAATTGCTATCAAATAGCTGTAAAATCGCTGTGTCGTTAGTCCAACATTTCTCTTGCACACGTCGCCAATTTTCTTCCTTTTTCATCGCATTCCCTGCGGGAAGAATAATCGAGAGCTCTATTTACCTGTCGACGCTTGATAAATCGGTTGCTCCGAGTGCTCCACTCGGTTCTTCTCTTGGAAAAGACGATAATGTTAATTGGAGTAATTGGTCGATTAATGTTGGAGAGAAATAGATGGATCTTTCGGAAATTTTAAATCGATGGGTAAATGGAATTCTAATATCGGAGAAATGGATTCTTCGTTAGTAATCTCGAGCTGGAATCAGGACTCGCTCCATTTATAAAACGTCGTTCATAATTCCTTTAAAATTCATTTTACTACCGAGCTTGATCAATTTTTTTAATTCCAAACCACTGCGCCTTACTATTCATAGTTTCACTAATTAGCCAATATCGCGGTTCGATTACATTCAACTATCAAATCTTCATTTTTAACCCTTCCCAAACAATTCTATAATAAAAAAAAGAAAAAAAAAGGAAAGAGTATAATAAATTCACTTCTATAAAAAAATACTCCACCGATGTAACCTACAAATTACCAAGTCCGAAGCTTTCCCATTTATCTTATCTAAAAAAAATCTTTCAAGATCCAAACTCACCCTCTCTCACCCTCTATCCTAACGAACTCTCTTTCAAAAATCAATCAACCCTCCGTCATTGACCTCCAACGAAATAAAAATCCTGTTTCTCACAATCGACTCAGATTTCCCCGGTCAACAGCCTGCTGGCAAATTGCTGGAGCAATTTTCCTGAGTACCATGGATCGCGTTACGCCGGTGTCCCTTCCGTGAGACGTAAAGGTGCACTCATACCGACGACTGACGTAATCGAGCGTGACCGCGGTCATTTACATCGCAGCTTACAGATCTCGTTTCTTCGTCCTCTTCTTCGCCGACCGCTCTGCTTTCTCGTTTCCTCTCTCCTTTTCTCTCTTTCGCGAACTTGTCTGGCGTCGAGACTCTCGCAGGTTGATAATCCACTTGAGTGGCGCCGTTGCTGATTAGCGACACCCACGCGCGCCCTTTCTATCTGTTCCTGTTTTTCCCCTTTCCTTTTTCGTTGTTGCTGCTTCGAAGAAGGAAAATTGCTTCGGATTGGTTGGAAATAAGTTTGCTCGATGCTCTTCGATGATTGTTTTTCTTCGCCCGGTTTTAAGTCTTCTGCGAAGTTTCATGGATTTCTGTGACGACTCTTCGGGCCGATGTACGTGCCAGTCAAAGACTTTTCCTTGAAACGTGCCTCGGTGTTTCGAGGCTTTTGTTGAGGTTGTTGGGTTTCGTGGAAGCGAGAGTAATTTGGGGTTTTCGCGTGTTTGGATTAAACGGTTTGTTTTCTTTTTTTCGCCTCCTCGCCTTTCGCGTGAATGAGAGTTTGGAACTCGGCACGGGGAACGTGCGGAGCAATGATGAAGGGATTTTTAGAGCGTTCCGCGCGAAGTGGCACGTAGCGCTCAGTTTTTAGGGATTGGAATACGTGGTAGATCCTCGCGCGAGTGAAATTGCTTGGTTTTAAATTCTACGTTTGTGCAGTACTTGGTGCTCAATATCCACGTGAGTGGAATTGTTGGTACTCGGTGCTTAAATGAGTAGAATACTTAACACTTAATACTCGTATCGGTAGAATACTTAGCACTCGAGATTCTCGTGAATAGAATGCGCAGCGCTCGATACTCGCAAGAATAGAATGTTTTTAGTACTCGATACTCGCATGAGTGGAATACTTAGCACTCGATACACAAATAAATTGAATACTTAGCACTCGATACACAAATAAATTGAATACTTAGCACTCGAAACTCTCGTGAATAGAATGCATAGCGCTCGATACTCGCAAGAATAGAATGTTTTTAGTACTCGATACTCGTATGGAATACTTTGCACTGGATACTTTCCTGAGTAAAATGCTTAGCATTTAATGCTCAGGTCAATATAATAGCACCCGATATTCGTGCGAATAGAATACTTAACATTCGTGAGCAAGTAACGTGAGTAAAATGCTTAAAATTTAATATCCACGTAAGTAGAATACGTAGCATTCGATACTCCCATGAGTCCGCGATACTATCAATGCCATGCATTGCACAGTACACCGCTGAGGTTGTCGGTAATTCCTGAGCTCGCACGGACGGAAATTCTAGGGAATTTCACGGTGGCCTGAGAGCCACTGGCTCGCATCGCACCGCGTTGTCTGATCGTTGTAACGGTGTACCGATCGTTAATCCTGTCATGTTATACCTACGATCGCTACGAGATGAGCATTCGACTTTCACGAGGCTCGCGAGCCCGTGGCTGACTCACGTGTTACGCTCGTCGCGAAACTCGATCGAAACGTACGTTTTTCCTCGCGTGTTTTCAAAAGATGCCGGATCAGAATAGATACGAATTTCTGAAGGAAGCTTTATAATATTTAACATATATTTCCCATTTAAAAAGGTTTTTGAGAACTCCGTATTCATTACTTTCTTCATCCACAATTTCTAAATCTTTGTCATACAACCCCAAAAATTTTTCATTTAAAACAATTTCTGAGAATTCCATATTCATTACTCTCTTCATCTGCAATTTCTAAATCTCCCTCACACGGTCCCAAAAATTTCTCATTTAATAATGTTTTTGAAAACTCCGTATTCATTACTCTCTTCGTCCACAATTTCCAAATCTTTCTCATAGAGTCCCAAAAATTTCTCATGTAAAACAGTTTCTGAGAACTCCGTATTCATTCCTCTCTCCATCTACAATTTCTAAATCTCCCTCACACGGTCCCAAAAAATTCTCATTTAATAAAGTATTCAAGAATTTAATATTCATCACTCTTTTCATCCACAATTTCTAAGTCTCCCAAAAGTTTCTTATTTGGAACATTTTCTATTCACCCCTACAGCAACAAAGAAATCTGCCACATAAAAAAAAAAATAAAGCAGACGTAATGCTACGCGTTATTCGAAACGTAACTCTAACTCGTTCGCGTCCTTCGAGCAAAATGTCGTCCAAAAATCGGTTCGTTCGTGGTGGCAACCGGATGGCAGGCGTGTAATGTCTACTGACCCAGAGGTGAGAAAAAGGAAAGGGGGGCTTCTCGCGTGCACGTCTGGAATTCCTCCGTGACTCATCGGCATTCGCCAAGGGGCCCGTACCCGGTATGGGAACTCGTGTCCTGTCCCCGTGCTCTTCGCATTTCCATGCACGAACCATCCACCGCGAGAGTGACTCAACCGAATTTCTCGCCGCTCCTCCCTCCTGTTGATCCGCGATTTTCAAATCGATGGCCTGCAGGGACTTCGAACAAGTTGGGACGCATGAATCACTTGGGTGAAAATTAGGGTACGTCGAGAGGAATTCCTACTATTTTCCAGCTGTGTAATTAATAAAAAATGAGTCTATAATTTTGTTTTTATACAATTATATTACTATGAAAAGAAAAAAAAAATACAGAATGCTACGAATTTCGATATAATGTTTAACACCAGGCATCGATTATTTTATGTAACGTTTCATTTTACCGTAACATCGGTCAATTTCATTCTAGGTCGATAGATTTTTATTGGAGCTTTATTTGGTACAATTTTTGCATATAAATTTACACACACCTGTTACTTTCAATCCTCGTGTTGGAAACCGAAACTTTTACGCTTGTTTAGTGATAGAAGTAAGCAAGCACTCAAAACGTAATCTCACATCGATGTAAAAATATAAAAAAGAAAAATGAAAACAAAATTGAGATCCAGTGGGATTTTGCGATATTTTCACAGGAACATAAAAAGATTCTTAAAAAAAATCTAGAAATAGGTACTCCACCACCTGGGTACTCGACGAACAGTAGAATTAATTGAAATCGTCGGGTTCCGTGAATCCAATGTTGACACTAGCGAATATCTAGAAACGTCGTCGAACTTTAATATTAATATTTCAAAAGACCAAAGCGTCGGTAAAAGATGGCTCGTCATCGAAAAGAGTGTAACGGTCATCGACCTATTCCTGGAAAAGAAACGTCACTAACGAGAGGGAGGGAATACCGCGCGACGGTGCGTATTATGCGTTCGTGATAACACACATTCGCGCACACACGTACACAATGCGATACAGAAGCACGTGGCTTCGTATCGTAACGTACGACCTTGAACTTCCTCCACGAATGATTCACGGCTCGTCCATTCATCCGGCTCGTTCGTTCATGCTACGCGAGCTCGTGACCGCGCTTACGCGGAAAAATAGCCGGAGAATTGGAATTGCTGACAGAAATGTTACAAATTCATTTTATACGCACGATTAAACGCATGGGTAACGTTTTCAGGGATACCGGTTTGGCGTCTCCGAAACTGGTTCGTCAGTTTTTTAAATTTGTATCACAATACTCGAGACAGGACATTGTTAACCTGTAATATTAATTGCTCGGATTCACAGTGCCGTCTTCACCGAACGCCATTGCCAATATTGTTCAGATTCTAGCTCCTATCTTCGTTAGCCATTTTTTATAAATTTCACGTCACGAGTCTCGCTCGTAATATTAACCCTCTGCACTCGAGAGGTGACTCTCGCTCACCACTTGGATTAATGCGACTCGAATCGCGTATAATTATTTTATTCCAACTTTTCGGGTATCTTCACATTATACAAGACTTAATATTGAATCTTTGATAACTTTGGTTCGCGTATATTATTTTAAAAATTATAAGTAGATAATATTTTAGAAAGCACTCGTCAGAATCCGTTCTCAGTTCCTCGGGACAAGTATCGCAAAAATGCGTCTTTCGAGTGCAAAGGGTTAACGTTTGACCCGAAATGGTGACCACGAGTCTCGCTCGCGATATTCGTGTTCGAATCAAATTTGGTTAATTTCCCTTCCTTATTTGCGATCTGTTGCGAATAACGTTCAACAAGTGCCACAACACGAATGATCGTGAATAAATTAGTAGACGAGCCTATCGATCCCTATCTTCTCCAAACATTTAACCATTCAACCAACAGAGTTTTACTATTCTTCCGCACAATACACGCTATTACACACACTATTATACAAA
>SMSQ01026225.1:163328-182633 GCA_019453375.1 Ctenoplectra terminalis
CATACACCTAAACCATTACCTCTCGGAGCACTCCTAATCACTTTGTTCAAACAAAACAAAGCATCGATCGCTCCAAAACCTTCCAATAATACCCCACCACCTGTTCCAACAATTGAGAACCACCTAAACCAAAGTCCACGCGAACACCGATCCAAACAACCCACCTCCGCTATCGATTTCCTCCTTCTTATCTCGAAACATGTGTACACTCGTGATCGCGAAATCACCGAGAGACCATCAACAAAGTTGAACGATACGACCTGCTCGAATTCGTGCCAAGAAAATCTAATCGGCAAGGAAAATCAATGGTCGGAAGGGATCGAAGAAACCGTAACGCGTTTACGGCGCCGTTTACGAGCCTATAAATCAAACGGCGCCAATGCCTGGCCGTTCATCGTTCCCTCTCGCTAACGAACGGGCTGGAAAGATAGCCTCAATATTATTTGGTCGCTGACCTATCAAGGCGGCCTGCCGCACCTACCTTATCTATTTCTCTTTTTCGAACTCCCCTCTTTATCGTGTATTCTTGTTCCAAGCTTTTTCTTTCGCCTTTATCTCGCTTCTTCTCTTCGACCCTTTTATTTCTTGCCTCGGGCCTCGTGCTGCTTGATTTTTCCAGCGGTTATGGCGACACGTGTGTCGAGGACACCCGGTATGCTCTCGCCAAAATTCCACGACATTCGACGTTCTGGCTTGTTGGAGTTTTCTTACGTTCATCTCGTTAGACCGCATTCCAGCCTTTGTGTCCCTCTTTTCCATCGACCAGCTGCTTGCTCCTTTTTTTCTTTTTTTTCTTTTTTTTTCTTTTTCTTTTCTTTTCTCTTTTTTCCTCCGCTTCTTTCTTCATCGCTGCTCGTTCCTCGTTGCGTGGATCGAAGATGACTTACGGGATTGAGTTTCGGTTGGCGAGCTTAAGAGGTAGCGACGGTAATGTCGGACGGGGAGAAAAGAGGCTCATTGTTCGGTGTTCGATACGACAGGGTCTCTCGCCTTCCCTTGTGCTCGAGCTCGTTTACTCGTGGAACGATCGGGTTAAAGGGACACGTTTCTGTTAATCTAGGCGTACAGAAGAAAGTACTTTGTCGTGGTTCGTTGTTATCTGGAAATTGAAACTTCAGTCGTGATTAGATCGATACTTGAAACACTTAGCCTTTAAGAGTTGAAATGAAAAAAAAGTTTATCTCGGGTGAAATTTCATTGGAAGCAAATTTTGTTGTAAAAAAAACAAAGTATTGGGAATTGGTAACGTTAATTTTTTAGATATTTTGCAAATATTTATCTTCAATAAATATTTATCTTCATCGATGCTGGCTTTTAAGAGTTCAAATTTATGAATTAAATAATTGAAATTATTAAATGAAAATAATTGTTCGGACGTAAATTCGTTTTGATGCTTTTGGTGCTTCCTCCTCGACTCGGAATAATGGTGAGGGTTCGCCTACCTCCATCGAAACTCACACGTGTTTTTCCGTAGAAAAGTAAAATCTTGAAATAGTTCCATATGTTATAACCCTTACCCTTAACAATCACTGGCACACTTCCAAGCTGCGTTCAACATCACGTTCAGTATCACGATAGCCAAAAATCCTGACCTGAATTCTCAGACGTGCTTCGTTCCGAGCACAGAACTGTAGATAAGAGGGAACCAGCATTCCTTTTAAGCACAAACCAGTCAAGGGCTGTTGAGAAATGCCTCTAGGCACGTTTCTTTTATAAACATGCTAAAAATAATTAGTAGCAAATATATTTTAGTCCTTTACCGATACATCTAACATTCCAATGATACATTTCTATTTTTTAATTTTATCTTTTAACTTTATTTATGATACACACCGTGTATCCTTAACTACTCGTGTTCAGCGTGGATAAACAAACAAGTTCATAAATTGATTTTCATTATCAATAGTTGGAGTTCCAATTGACACGGAGATTCGAAGAAGACGAGCCATAAAATCGATCGATTTTTCGATCCCATTAACAGACTTGCCCCGCTACCCGGTCTTTAAACGGGGGCGAGTATAAACTGGAACGACGATAACTCGATTCTCGGAATAACTTGGTACTTTTTGTCTTCTATCGTTCTTAACGTGACTAAAAACTTTCGTTTTTTTCTCCATACGGTACACGCTCTTTTATCTTCGAATAAAAAAAAGAAACATAACCGATCAAACGATATCGTCACGACTGTTGTCTTTCTTATTCCGTGTTATATTCATAAAATAGCCTCGTCTACTTTACATAAAATAATCCATGTTTCAAAATACCACAACCTCTCGATACCATCGAAGAACCTAATATCGAGGTCGCTCGCGACGAAACTAGATCACGAACGAGACATCCTGTCTACGTTCGTTGAAAAAAGAATCTCCGAATCCAAGACNCTTTTTCATTCCGTGTTATATTCATAAAATAGCGTCCTCTACTTTACATAAAATAATCCATGTTTCAAAATACCACAACCTCTCGATACCATCGAAGAACCTAATATCGAGGTCGCTCGCGACGAAACTAGATCACGAACGAGACATCCTGTCTACGTTCGTTGAAAAAAGAATCTCCGAATCCAAGACCGTCCTCGGTTAGTTTCCACCGTCGCGAAACCTGAAAAGCAATTACCAAAAAACCATCGGGTTGATTAATTCAATTATTTAACGCGCCATATGATAATGAAACACAGNATTCCTTGGCAGGGAAAACACCGGTTCTGTTTGCACAGCTGTTCCAGGGGAGGGTGGGAAAACCGTAGATAGCGCGTCGAAACAATCTTTCGATCGGTATCGACCCGTTTGCCTTGATCCTTTCACGAAATCGTTATCTTCTCCCGTAATTTCCACTCGTTAAAACGATCTTCTCGCTCTCGAGCGAGCTCACCTTCGATACGAGGTCCATTATTCTATTTTCGTGGCCGCGAGTTACTCCCCCGCTATTTGACGACGATTTAAATATGATTGTTCACGTAAATCCATACATTTGTATCGAAAATAAATTAAGGAACCTGTGTAGGCTATCTTTGAGCGACGCGTAGTTTGTATTCTGTGCATATTAAATTGCATTTCTTTGCATTGCGACGTATTACATAAACATCCTCGGTCTGTCGATAGCGGACTGTATATTCAACTTCAAGACTCAACGTACAGCGAAAGATCGATCCATTAATAAACTCGATGAAAGTTACACAGAAGTGCGAAAGAAAATTTTTAACCCTTTGCGACGTGCAGAATTTGCGCTGGTTAAAGTTTCAAGTTCAGTTATTTAATTTTTGTCAATTTTAATTCTACTTNCACGAATACGCCCAAAGGTGGCAACTAACGATGACACGTGAAACGTTGCGTGTATCGTTTCGCGTGACACCAATGTCCATCGAGATACGAGAATCGCAACGGGATGCTGCGAGTGTGTGTTGATCGCGGTTCTCGAAACGATAAGGACGATGGTGGGGTGGAAAACAGGAGATAAAGAGGAGTAGATTGGAAGAGGAAGCGTGCGTGCCCTCGGTGAACTGTCAAATGGTTAGTGTTTCAACCGTTCGCGCGCCACTGTGCCCCCTTTAAATGCGGTGTTTTCATTGAATTCACACGGGACCAAGTGTTTCTTCGCGCGCGCACACGCACACGCGCACCGGTCGGTGCACGACACACGCGTGCTCTCTCTGTTTACCTGTGCACTCTATTCCGCTGGTACACCGTGTTTGCGTTACCATAACAGTTTTCGAAACGAGTACTCGGTATACTCGTGTGTTGACATACGAGCGCGAGCGGAACGTGAACGTGTTTCCTTTGGTTCCGTTGACCACAAGGTTCCATTTACGTAACAGACGTGTTGCGAGACCCGCATATCTCGCGTATCTTTTTCCGAGAAGCATCCAAGTGTGTTTGCGAGTCATACGTGGAACCGAGAGCTTTACGAACCTTGTCAACCGGATTATTTTTATTTATTTTATTCTATCTCGTATGTATGGTACTCGACGCAAGCCAGCGTCGATCCAATTTAACGATAAACCAGGTCCAATTTCTCATTTTAGCATTTTCTCAATTCGTAATTTCTCATAAAGTTATCAAAAATTGTATAAACTATCAACGGTGGATTTTTTCAATGCTTCATAAATTTTCTGCAAAATATGTGTTTAAAGATTTTCTTTCTCTCGCGTTATGTATTTTTCTTTTTTTTTTTTTTTTTTTTCTTCTTCTTTTCTCTCCAAATATTTATCATCGTAATTTCTTCGGTACAAACAGGTGTGGTATAATCGTTGATAGGTTTAGCGTTGAATCGAGACACGGTATATTTTTCTGGTCGCAGCTCTTATTGCGTCTTAAATAATCCTACTTCTCGGAATGTAAAAGGGAAACACTCGTTTCCATGCCACTTTTCGCGCGATATACATACATATATTTTTTTTCTCTTTTCTCCGATACGCTTTTGGAGTGTGAACTAATTAACCGTGAAGAGAGAAAGGTCGACCGCTTTTCAGCGAATTTTCAAGATCCGGGATCAGCTGGCTGATCGGCTCGGTGCAATTATTAATGAGCACGTGGGTGGTAGCGGTTTGCGTGTCCGCCTCATTTCAAGCCGCAACGAGTTTCGCAGTTCGATTATTTGCACTCGGTTTACCGTACGGTGAACGGTAGTGCATTATGTATGGCGACAAGTTACCGCGACGTACAGGTTGATTCAAAATTTTTTTCGTAAAATTTGCAGACATTTGAACGGTTTCGAATTTAGGGAATACTTGTCAGATATAGTTCGTACCGATAGCGTGTTTCTAGTGATATTTCCTAGACCTGTCACTAGAGGGCTATCGATCGGTTTTTTATTTTTTTAGAAAAGGATATATTAGACACGATGGAAACTTGTTTCGAATGTTGATCGGTAACAGTTTTGGTAACAATTTTATTGTATTGTTGCAGATGTCGGAGTTCCCAGTGGAGGGAGGGGAAAACGGTGACATGCACACTGTCATGGAGAATTTCCAGAAGAAGAACAACATAGTGACTGGCAGAAGCCATGTCACCCATCATCCACAGGTCACCTCGTCGTCGCAGGTAAATTTTGTGAAATATTAATTTGCGAAACAATGAATCAAAAATATAGAATAGTTTTTTTTTTTTTTTTAATATTCATTAAGTACACGTGTATTCAGTTGCCTCTGTTTGACAAATTTCACCGTACATCGCTCGTTCCAACAATTCAAATGTTAAATCAGCAAATTAAATGCTTTTACCGTGTATGCTCAATTATCGAGTATAATAGTTGTCAAGCAGAAACAGTTAAATACACGTGCGCTTAATTAATTTTCGTACACAATTTTCTCGAACACAAAGTCTCTTAAAGCCGCTTAAAATAAAATAAAATAAAATAAAATCGCGTATAACTGTGAGAAAAATAATTAAGGTGAAACCAAATACAAAACCTGATTAAAAAAGTCTACAAAAAAATCCATTCGTAATCGGTAACTAAATCTTATCTCGTTCGCAATAAATAAATATTACAGATAGAGAACTTCAATTTCAGTTTCTAACTTACGTAAAATATTGGAGCTTCCAGTAATTATTAATTATTCCGCTTGAACTTATCGAATATCGCACAGTTCGCTATTATCGAATTAAAAAAAAAAAAAGAAAGAAATTCGCTACTTCCACCCGTGACAAAAATTAGCAAAATTCTTATCCAACGTTAAGTTTCGATCGCTCCGATCCTATCTCGCGGGGAAACTTGCTCGGAAAGCGATTCGAAGCACTGAGTGATGACTTAATGGAAGCTTAATAAGCTGCACTGCCATCGAACTTTCTATTTAAAGATCGCTGGGAAAAGTGATCTTGAATCTCTCGCTACAGCGTCGCGACGCCTCTCGCCCACTCCGAATTTCCTGAATACGGAAACTCGGAATCACTCGGCCGACATTTCGCGATTCCGCAACCGGTCTGAGAAAATTTCCAAAATTAATTCGACAGCGTCATTTTTCACGTTGTGTTCCCTGCGCCACGTGGCGAGAACAGCTCAGCAGATCGAAGAAAGGAAAATCGTTTATCGTCGAGCCGAGATTCCGAGAAGTCTTTCTCGATAAATCGTAATCTTCCCGAGGAATCATTTTTTGGAACGCTTGAGAAAGGTTTTCGATTTCTGGGAATTGTGATAAGTTTGTTGATGATAGGATTATAAAAAGATGTTTCTTTGGTTTGGTTTAGGAAATGGAGGATTTCCGTTTCGATAGAAGCCGCGGTTCTTGAAATCGTTTATCCGTTATTCTTCAAAGTTCGTTTCGTTGTTGATACGAAAGAGGAGACTAATATTAGAATTATCAACTTTGAGTGTGTATCTAAATATAGTACATGTAGATTATTAACCTTCCGTGAACCAGACGGGATTAAATTAACCCCGGCGGTTTTAAAACTGCTGTATTTTTTTTTTTTTTTTTTNAAGCCGCTTAAAATAAAATAAAATAAAATAAAATCGCGTATAACTGTGAGAAAAATAATTAAGGTGAAACCAAATACAAAACCTGATTAAAAAAGTCTACAAAAAAATCCATTCGTAATCGGTAACTAAATCTTATCTCGTTCGCAATAAATAAATATTACAGATAGAGGACTTCAATTTCAGTTTCTAACTTACGTAAAATATTGGAGCTTCCACTAATTATTAATTATTCCGCTTGAACTTATCGAATATCGCACACTATTATTTCACTATTATCGAATTAAAAAAAAAAAAAAAAANGAAAAATAATTAAGGTGAAACCAAATACAAAACCTGATTAAAAAAGTCTACAAAAAAATCCATTCGTAATCGGTAACTAAATCTTATCTCGTTCGCAATAAATAAATATTACAGATAGAGAACTTCAATTTCAGTTTCTAACTTACGTAAAATATTGGAGCTTCCAGTAATTATTAATTATTCCGCTTGAACTTATCGAATATCGCACAGTTCGCTATTATCGAATTAAAAAAAAAAAAAGAAAGAAATTCGCTACTTCCACCCGTGACAAAAATTAGCAAAATTCTTATCCAACGTTAAGTTTCGATCGCTCCGATCCTATCTCGCGGGGAAACTTGCTCGGAAAGCGATTCGAAGCACTGAGTGATGACTTAATGGAAGCTTAATAAGCTGCACTGCCATCGAACTTTCTATTTAAAGATCGCTGGGAAAAGTGATCTTGAATCTCTCGCTACAGCGTCGCGACGCCTCTCGCCCACTCCGAATTTCCTGAATACGGAAACTCGGAATCACTCGGCCGACATTTCGCGATTCCGCAACCGGTCTGAGAAAATTTCCAAAATTAATTCGACAGCGTCATTTTTCACGTTGTGTTCCCTGCGCCACGTGGCGAGAACAGCTCAGCAGATCGAAGAAAGGAAAATCGTTTATCGTCGAGCCGAGATTCCGAGAAGTCTTTCTCGATAAATCGTAATCTTCCCGAGGAATCATTTTTTGGAACGCTTGAGAAAGGTTTTCGATTTCTGGGAATTGTGATAAGTTTGTTGATGATAGGATTATAAAAAGATGTTTCTTTGGTTTGGTTTAGGAAATGGAGGATTTCCGTTTCGATAGAAGCCGCGGTTCTTGAAATCGTTTATCCGTTATTCTTCAAAGTTCGTTTCGTTGTTGATACGAAAGAGGAGACTAATATTAGAATTATCAACTTTGAGTGTGTATCTAAATATAGTACATGTAGATTATTAACCTTCCGTGAACCAGACGGGATTAAATTAACCCCGGCGGTTTTAAAACTGCTGTATTTTTTTTTTTTTTTTTTCCGAAGATTCTTGTAAAAGATTTAAAACATAAAACGTTGTTTTGTTTCAAACCGATCTTATAAAATCGATGAAACGCAATCTTAACCCTTTGCGGACGAGAGCACTCTTTCGACNTCCGAAGATTCTTGTAAAAGATTTAAAACATAAAACGTTGTTTTGTTTCAAACCGATCTTATAAAATCGATGAAACGCAATCTTAACCCTTTGCGGACGAGAGCACTCTTTCGACTTTAATTCGTGGCAGGTGGAAGATAATTTCTCTATGGAACGAGATTATAAATGAAACGTCTAAACAATACGGCGGAAAATAAAATAGAAAACAGACGAACGGTCCGATGAAACTATTCGTTTGTCGCTGTAGAGGCGACGTTCGACTTAGGAATCAAATTATGTCGCCACAACTGCGATGTTCGTCTACAAAGGGTTAAACTGCGTTTTTATTCAAACGATGTATCGGGAATTTTGTAAATTGTGCAACAATTGTAAAGAAAAGAAGAGAATTTTTTCGAGCACGTACATACAGATCTCGTGATTTTCTGTTCCTCTGGTGAATCCGTCTAACCGGGAGGGTTCACGTTCGTCCAAGAAAGGCGTAGAGTACCGAAAGAGACCACGTGACAAAAATAACTACAACGTCCCCCAAAATTTCATATTTCGTTACAGCTGATGCACATCGTGGTTTCGCGAAACAGAGCCCACGCTCGTTCCAAGCACAATTGCACCGAAATAGAATTATCTATATTTATTATCTACACCGGGTGCAATAAACAAAACGTTCTTGGCAATCGTTGGTACACGTGGGAAACGTTGAACCCTTGTAAAATTTCGGTCATGTATTCCTTTTAAAACACGTGACTGCAATCCCTAGAAAAAGATTAAAAAAAAAAAAAAAAATGGTAGAAGAACATCGAAAAATTGATAAAAAAAAACGCAAACTACCGGATAATTCGATTTAAAATTGACGAGATTCTTCTTTAAATAGTTTGATCTCAGTTCGAAGATCTCGAAGCGCGATCTATTGTCGGAACCGATTATGCAATGATACAGAGTCCACGTGTTTCTGTGCCGCTCGCTGATACCCTTATCATAGACATATTTTTTTCTCTTCTTTTTTTTATTATTAATTCTCGAATCACTCCGCTTTCGATATTGGATGTTAATCTTCTCTTTAATTCGTAGGTGTTTCGTGTTATGTATCGGAGTGACGAATGCAGTAGGTTAAGAGAAATTAGGTTTCTTGTGATTTGGTGGTCTATTTGTGTTGATGATATGAAAGCGATGATCGTATTATATTATATAATCGTCAAAATTAGGCTACATTTGGTTTAAGCCAGTTTAGAAATTTCGTGCGATATCATTTAATCGTGAGATTAGAAAAATGATCAGGTTTGTGGACGAAGAAACTGTAATTATAGATTAGCGGTCCGTTTACGAGCTACAAATTTAAATGAAACAATTCAGATCTGAATTTACAAATTTCCATTTAAACTTCGTTATCGAATACCTACTGATTCGCGCTACATTTTTCCAAGCTTCCGAAACAAAAACAAGAACTAACCCAGAACTCACCCAGAACTGTTTGTCTCTCCTGAAATAATCGATTAATCACCATTCGGCGTGCATACCCTCAACTTTACGTAATTGTCGCCCACGTGAATTTTTTTTTCTTTCTCCAAGCAGACACCAAATATTGTAACCAAACTTGCAGGTCCGGAAACTCCAAGGTAATTTTTCTCAAGGCTTTCTCCGCTTCGTACCGTCATCGTTTCTCAAAGAGAACGTTGCCTCTGCTCGACTTCTAACGTCGTTTGGCATCCTTAGTCGCCATTTGTTTGGACATTCACCAGGCCGGCGCTGTTAAAACTTCGTAAAGCACGATTTTAATTGGACCACGGAACCAGACGATGACTAAACGATTTTCTTGACTATTTCCAATAAATCTTGTCACTTTTTCTCGCGTTTCACCGTGGTCTTCCTCCGCAGAGAAGTGTTTCTTCGTCAACTTAAACGAACAATGTAGAGACATTGTAGCCTTCTTGCGATTATTTCTTCGTGGTTTCGTTCCTCGCGACGTTGGCTTATCATCAAACGGTTTATTTTCAAGTAGACGTTGACAGAATTGTTGCAAGTCATGCGAGAATTATTCCCCTGTGTTTTTTTTCTTCTTCTTTTTCGTACACTTCTGTATTCGAGGACGAATTTTGAGCAAATGTTGGTTTCATAAAATTAATAGCCTCTCGGAGATAATCTTACAATGAATAATGAATAATAATAAAAAAAAATAATAAAGAGAAAATTATAAAGTAAATTTTCTTCCACGGTAAAATTAAATTCCACTTAATTCAAGAGGTAAACGTCATTCGCTTCTTCAAATCGAAACCACAAAAATATCGCAATAAAACGTCACGATTTAAAAGCCACAACCAACCCGAACCAAAAATCAGGGAAAAGTGACTAGGAACGGTTCGCGCAAAAAACAGAGACTGCCAAAGGTGTGCACGAAGCTAGGGGTGCGAGGGAAGTTAAAGAGGGACAGAGAGACGAATAGGCGAGTGTGAGTCATTCACGTGGATTTTAAATAGAACGTAAACGGCTTTTGACTCTGCAGATGCTGACGACGAACCAGAGCCAGAGCAGCAGTAGCAGTTCGAGCAGAGTGGCCAAATCCTCGCAGAGGATTCTTACATCGTCCTCTTCGAGTGAGATGAAAGCGAGCTCCATGAAGAGCGACCTAAGAGAACTTCAGCGCGGCATATCAGAGATGAAGAACAATATTTCGACAAATTTCTCGCAACGATTGCGCAACAGCATGGAAAACCTCGTGGACAGGTGAGTCTTTCAAATCGTTTCTCTTTTTACTTTTTTTTCCGTTTATTTTTGGGTAAATTATATGTTTCCGTTGCGTTGGAGTCTGCACCACCAAATCTTGTCTCAGAGTCGATAGAATCTTGTGTTCTAAATGGTACCGGGAACAGATCTTTGAAGATCGAATATTTTTTAATTTAACAATCCGCGAGGAAAAATTGGTCTGAAGATCGCGAGATATTTTTAATTCTTATTGACCCCAGAATTATCGATGATATTATAATTGGCGTTTAAAAATAGAACGCAATGCAGAGGAAAGAAAAATTGTTCTTTTACGTAAAATATTCCAAAATTACCACTGTGACTTTATAAAATTCCTACGAGAAACTACGAACCTACGGTGATTTTAGTGTTAAAAAATACTAATCTCCAATTCCAAAATTTCAACAAGCATCTAAAGTTTGTAATTCATCGGAAACTAAGCTTAAGCCGAAAAAAATTGTAGAGCGTACTTCAGAGCGCGTTTAAGATTATATCTCCGTTAAATGTTGATCCAAAAGCGGAGTCCGTAATAATCAGATTTTCCCAAATTAAACGCCGCCGTGTCTAAATCTCTCCTTTTCTCTCTTTCTCTCGTAATCAGCAAAGTCACGTCCACCGTGTTATTTATAAACGACGAATGCCGGTTTTAGCCGCGCGCACCGCGATTATTTTCAAACCTTCTCTCGTGCTTCTCATAAACACGCGTCGAACATGCATGCTGGGACCAATCGAACTATCACGAACGATCTAACTCGTGTTTTTCGCAGAGATGGAAACGGAACGGAGGAAGGCGACCTGACGGAGCCATTGGTGACGTTTCCGGATCCGGACACGCCGCCACCAGCCACGGGAACTGTTACCCTAACCGGTGGATCGCCTTCGCAGCTGAGCTCCTTGAACTCGTTGAACAATCTTCACAACATGAGTCCTCCTATCAGTATGACAAACATTTCGAACATGACCAACCTACCTGCTGGACAGGAGACGATGAAGTTCGAGCAGAAGAAGATGACCAGTGCGTCCAAGACCAAGGTGAGTTGCTTAATTTTTTTATTTCGTGAATTATGTCGAGGAACGGTGGTTTTGGAAGTTAAAAGGGAAAGTGGAGGATGTAGTTTGTGGAGAAATAGATTTATCGGAGAATTTAACTGTTTGGAGGGTAACCGAGTACAAAAGGGGTCGTTGTGCGCTCATTAGAGTAACGTAGAAATTTTATTTTAATAATTTGAGGTAGTTGATGTGGAGTGTGTTTTCAAGTTATGCCTAATTTTAGGAAAATTTATAAAATTTTGTAAAGTAGTTAGATTCGGTAACTAATAATGGTAACTCGCTATATTTTGCAATCAGTTACAAGGATGCTATACTACCCTTGCTGAGATGAAGTAAAAATGGTAATAATGTGTGTGATAAATCTGAGTTACAGTATTTTCAATATTTAATTTCTTTAATTCGCGGATACAAAACTTTTGTTATATTACAAAAAGTGCAACGAAAATTTTTACCAAATAATTTCCACTAAATCTTCGTCATTCTTCTTACCAAGAAATGAACTTATCTGAACATCTAATTTTTTAGCTCTTTTAAAAAAGTAATTAAACGGTAAGGAAATTACCTTAAATTATGTTTTTGCGATTCAAGAATCAAGAAAGATCACACGAAACCTTAAAAGTATTAAGAGCTTCGGTCTTGTCGTTTCGATCGCGACAATTTCTCAATGATGGATTCGCTTGGAATCGAATCGCTTCCCGTTCGAAATTGCGCGTAAAATAATCGATGTCGCGTGAAGTTCGCGAGCGTTTGGCGCTGCAAAGCTGCGCAACGTTTGGCCGGAGGTGCGGTTTCCTCTAGGTAGTCTAGGTCAAGGGCTTCGAGTCTATCTCTAGGTGACTTCTCTGGCCAAGCTGCCAGTAACGTATCCATTAGAAATGGTACTTTGGAGCACCGTGTCATCTTCCTACATTTGTTTTTTCTTTTTTTCTTTTAATCTATAGAAATTTTCAAAGTCGTTCACAAGTTCAACGTTGTTCAAAAAATTCGTTCTCGCGCAATCTCGTTGCGTGAACTTTGTATTACACGCATTCGTGCAGAAGCACGTTCGTGTCGGTTATTTTTACGTCGAATGTCACGCCCTGCTCCCTTGACAGCTGATCTCTTTCCGCTTGAATTCTATCTTTAACTTCACTTCCGTCACGGCAAGGTCAGTGTTTCCACCCTTCTTCGCGTCCAACTGCATTTCAAATGGTGGTGCACCGGAAAGATCGATGGCTCTTAACTAATAATTTTATTTCGAATTTCTCTATTGGTAAATATTTTAATTCCCACAACACGAATAGGGTTTTTAAGAGATGAATTTTTAAGAGACGAATTTATGAATACAAAGTTTGTAAAAATTGCGAAGGGATGATTTTTGTAATTCCTCGTTGAAAAGCATATATAGAGTCTAATGGAAATAAAATATAAATTATTCGAAACGAAAATTTTATATGCACTAAATTTTCGTCGAGTCTTTTGATTTCTTCTTCTTTTTTTTTTTCTGCAGCGTCAGCATTCATTAATCTTCGATTTATTCAAATTTCAGGTTGTCACCGACGGGTTCAGCGCTGAAAAGGCGACCGCGAATAGCGCCGAGATGAGAGCTTTACAAGCTGGCGACGTCTCGTACAAGGAGCAGAGCGCCGCGACGGCGGCCAGGGCGCGCGTCGAACTCGATGGCGTGTCGGCGGAGAAAAGCGTCGCCGCGGCAAGGGTGAGTTTATATTAAAATATTCTCCGACACTTTGGTGAACCTTCGTGAAACCCGCGTGCATTAGAACCTCTTCAATTTCCACCAAGGTTGTAATAAATCAACATAATAGGGGGGGTGAGACTGAAGATAAGAATGTTGAAGTATATACGACAGAAGATTTATAAAGATCTAGAGGATCTGTAATTTACTCTCTGAAAATGGAATGATAAATCACTGTAGGATTCCTTTTCTATTTTATGAGATCTAAAATTTTTATTTTGAGCGTACAGTTCTTAGATTCTTCGGACAACAAAAAAAAAGCACCGCTATTGACAGTAAAATGAAATTTAGAATCTATTAAATCAATTTATTCTAAATGCGCGATTATTCAAAATTTAATCAAACAAAAATTAATTTATTGGATACGCGCGTTTATTCAAAACTTGATCGAACAAAAATTAATTTATCGGAAACGAGCGTTTATTGAAAATTTAATTAAATTAGAATTATTTATTTTAGGTTTACATTTAATTTACCACTCATAACTCCGAACAATTCTACAAGATTCTTTTGCATCTTAAATATTTAAGCGTGTTATCGAGGATTTGTTCCTCGAGATCGAATATCAGTTAGTTCCGGCGACAAAATGGTCCACAGGAAGGCGTTGCTCTGGGTGCGGCCTAAACTCGACCGCGTAGAATAGTTTGGCACGATACTGGCCGCACTAACAGAGGAACCTCGCCTCCTCTTGGGTCGTTGACACGATCGCTTCTCCTGCCGATGATCTCTCGTTTTCGAACGCCGACTGTTCTCACGCGATCATCGCATAAACATTCTCTTAAACCTCTCTTACTTTCGTGGAAACGCTGAATCGTTACTGTTTCGTTGAAATTTCGGCACACGTGTTGCTAACGACCAGAGTGGTAAATAGAGGCACAAAAATTGATCCGATTGTGTCAGAAATTGAGTTAGAAAATATTAGCTCGACCAAGAATAGTATTCCGAAGATCGATCTATCTGTGCGACTGATAAGCTGTAAAATCTTCCGATAGTAACGGCTTTAGACTTGTTTGGATTATAAATAGTAGCTTGAGATAGGGGAAAGAAGACTTGAAATGGTCGGGTAAGAAAATATAACCTTCCAATGATTCAAATTCTAGCAATTAATTCCGATAGTAATAAAGTAGCTCGGTCTGTATCTACTAGACTAAAATAGTATTCTACTAATTGTTTCACTTTCAAGCATCATTAACACCGGAACTACCAGTATAAATGTTTTCAAATATTCCTCCAACAAATTTAACATATTCAATTCTCACGGTTACTTATTTAACATTGTATACTTTATAATCCCAAAATATTTTTAAATTGAAAGAAAAATTGTAAGCAAGGGTCAAAGTATACTTATTTGAACCAAAGAAAAAAGAAAATACACGCAAGAAATTTTTAACAAAAAGTCATAGAAAATTCCCCAAAATAATTAAATTCGAATCAGCCATTTTAACCATTTTTGCAGTTCTAGCGTTGATCTTTTCTTCGACCCCTAAAGAAATTAATTTCGCCAACACCGCCTAATAATATCAATCCACTAAAAAAAAAAACCTCATCAAACGTAGCGACAAGAATCGATAACAAGAAATTGTATTGTTCTCGCAATGAGTCGCTATTGCCTGTTCAATTTTTAAGAGCCATCGATAGCGTATCTCAATACGATCACCGGTAATCATGCAATTATTACATATCGTCGTTTCGAGTTCTATTCACGTCGTCTACATCGTTTATAAAGTTCCAAGAACACATTGCAAGCAACGCAGGTTCGTAGAACTGGGTTATTTGTTCGCTGGAAATCGTCGAACCCGCGAAGGCCGCGATCACAGGGATCCGTTGTCGATTACGCGAACAACGCTGGCCGTTTTCAGCGGCCGCCTATTTACGCGACGTCCACAAGTTAAATTTAACCGTTTTTCACCGAGCTACGTAGCTTTTGAGTCACCTAGGGAATTTTTGACACCGAGCCAACGACTGCTACTGCCGCGCACAATGTTGATCCCTGCCCATTCCGAACTATCGACGATCGTTTGGTCCTACGTTGCATCCTCGCTTCTTTTCGTTTGTTATTTAGAGCTGGTAATTCAATTAGGATCGTTGGGTGTTTATGGAAGAGGATTTGATTATTTGGAACTTTTATTTTAGGTTTTATTCTAAGGTTTATTCTTGAACATTGTTTAATAATTATCGTTAGGGTGGAGAGAGAGCGAAGAATTCTTTCTTGACTTGGTTTGTTAAACTTCTGATAAAGAAATCGAGGAATCGGACAATACTGAGGGTTGTTATTTTTGGGGTAGCGTTTTCTTTGTAGTTACTTTTATCAGCGATCATTTTTTTATGATAGAGATATTGGTAGAAAGAAACGAGGAATTCTTAATTCACTTTGAGCTAAAGAACTTTATAATTTCATAAATTAATTTTTTTCATTTAATTTAGAGACGGAAAAGAATGAAAGGAATTATACATCGTTGGTGAAAAATTACGTCCCTGACTTTTTAGGTAGCAGAAAGAATTTAATTCGATATTCGAGGGGTTAGGCCGCCATAATTTATTTTTCGCGTAATTAGTGTTTAAGGTGTATAAACACCCAAAGGCATAAATAAACCGAATCGGTACCCCAATCTACTCAACATTTTAATACATTCAGATAGGATCACCGTACACCAGCTACCGAGGGCTGGTTAAGTAAACATTGCCACGAAATGCGAGCACCGCTGAAATAGCCAGTCGAATTTATCGCACGTGAAAGCCTTTGCGTACAGTTTAATGGAACTTTCGCGTGTCTAGTTTTCGTGTCCGAAGATTTTACCTGGTTTCAGTGAATCGTTCCCTCGAAATCGCGTGTTCTTCCACAAACCTTGACCTACTCGAGGATCTTTCCTTCGTCGTAAATCTACCCTGTTACAAGTACTCTGCCGATCGATGGCCGTTTAAAAATTCTACGTTCTTGGTACGCATCTTCGCGGTAAATTAAATAATATTTAAAATATTATTGGAGCCATATAAATAGTCTCGGAGCCATAACTGTTTGTTGGAAACTTGTTTGTCGAGCTGACGTCGGGTTACGCAAGTTCTCGAAACTCGATTATTCAGACGGTTCGATCTAAGAAAGTCGAATTACCGATCGGTCGGTGGACGGTGCCAAAAATTGCGCTCGCGGTAATCGTAGACGTTTGGCAAACTCGTTTTAAGATCGTTGCATACGGTTGCGTTGTTCGGTGAATCATTGGGCGCGCGTGTCTGCGTGTTTTACGCATGTGGTTTCGATATAGCGAATTATGAGTCGGTTGGACGATTAAAAAAGTGGTAGAGAATTTTTCGAGGCGTAGAATACAAGTGTTCGATGATAGATAAGTAGTTATTAAATATTTATAGATACCGCGACAAAAAATAAAAAAAATATATTAACACAAAAACTACTTAGATTTGTGTGATTCATGGCACATTTCTAGGAATATTCTAACAAATATTTCTGCCATTTTCTATAGAAAATAATTATAAATATTTATCCTCCCNAATTTAATTCGATATTCGAGGGGTTAGGCCGCCATAATTTATTTTTCGCGTAATTAGTGTTTAAGGTGTATAAACACCCAAAGGCATAAATAAACCGAATCGGTACCCCAATCTACTCAACATTTTAATACATTCAGATAGGATCACCGTACACCAGCTACCGAGGGCTGGTTAAGTAAACATTGCCACGAAATGCGAGCACCGCTGAAATAGCCAGTCGAATTTATCGCACGTGAAAGCCTTTGCGTACAGTTTAATGGAACTTTCGCGTGTCTAGTTTTCGTGTCCGAAGATTTTACCTGGTTTCAGTGAATCGTTCCCTCGAAATCGCGTGTTCTTCCACAAACCTTGACCTACTCGAGGATCTTTCCTTCGTCGTAAATCTACCCTGTTACAAGTACTCTGCCGATCGATGGCCGTTTAAAAATTCTACGTTCTTGGTACGCATCTTCGCGGTAAATTAAATAATATTTAAAATATTATTGGAGCCATATAAATAGTCTCGGAGCCATAACTGTTTGTTGGAAACTTGTTTGTCGAGCTGACGTCGGGTTACGCAAGTTCTCGAAACTCGATTATTCAGACGGTTCGATCTAAGAAAGTCGAATTACCGATCGGTCGGTGGACGGTGCCAAAAATTGCGCTCGCGGTAATCGTAGACGTTTGGCAAACTCGTTTTAAGATCGTTGCATACGGTTGCGTTGTTCGGTGAATCATTGGGCGCACGTGTCTGCGTGTTTTACGCATGTGGTTTCGATATAGCGAATTATGAGTCGGTTGGACGATTAAAAAAGTGGTAGAGAATTTTTCGAGGCGTAGAATACAAGTGTTCGATGATAGATAAGTAGTTATTAAATATTTATAGATACCGCGACAAAAAATAAAAAAAATATATTAACACAAAAACTACTTAGATTTGTGTGATTCATGGCACATTTCTAGGAATATTCTAACAAATATTTCTGCCATTTTCTATAGAAAATAATTATAAATATTTATCCTCCCTTGCACTCTGTATTTTTTCACGCACCTTTCATTTTAATTTCTCCGGTACAAATAAGTATACTTTAATTGTCGGTGGTTCTAGTACCGGAAGGTTAAATATCTCGACTTCTTAAATAAATCAAATATTAAAAAATAAAATATCCCCAATCATAGAACCCACTGCAGGGATGAAACACCCTCTGACTCATGGGGGTGGATGCGGTCGAACAAAAAGCCGCGACGATCGATCGGTGGTTTCCCGAGGGCAAAGCAGTTAGTTCCTGGCGCTGATAGTCGTCGGTTCGCGTTTATCGATGGGGCAGCAGTTGTCGAGCTTGACACGGGGTATTTTTCCCGTTCTGAGGCCCAGGAACGGCGTCGAACGTGGAAAAATCATGGGAAACAAGGTTCCCGGACACAGACACCCGAAAATGGTACGATTCTTGTGCTTCGATTCGGGGTATGGCGGTGCACAGTGGTGTGAAACGATGCTTTGATGCAAAGCAGACGGGTAAAAAATGGGCGTCCTAAGGATTGCTCGTTAAAATGGCAACAGCGTTGAATGAATCTTGATAAATTTAATGTTCTCCGTTGGTTCAAGCGTTTTAAGTAGAATTACTTTAAATATTAATAACGCGGTAGTTATTTTTTCCCATAGTCGAACTGTTTTCGTGATTTATTCAATCTTACCAAGTAAATTCGAATATCGAAGTACTGAAGTTGGAATATGAACATCTGTTAGGTGCAACCATAGTGTATACACACAGCGTTGTTCTCGGAATGTACGAATAACTAAAAAACGCAACGTCCAAACGATTGTTACATTAATTTTCTTACTCTTCTTCGACTTTAACTAACCTCGCTCACTGAAACAAAAATTGAACACAACCGAGCATCAGAGCTGTCTCTCTGAGAGCTCTCGAGCCATCGAACGACAACCATAATCGTCTCTTCAGCCTCAAGGGGGACGATAACTGTCATGAACGGGTTCGTTCACTATATCCTATATGAAAAACACGATCGTGTATAATTATAGGGCGACCAATGGACAGATTACAGGGGAACGATCATGTTAATTAAAAGATTGCCATGCGCCCGGCGATCTTTTAATTTCGCGATTGCGCACAGAATAAACGCGTTTCATCTTTATACGTAACATACCTCGGCCTTCTTCGTCGTAATCGATCGTTCTTTCCTAATTTATCGCCCTTGGAGGCGATCGATACGTACAATTTAACAGATAAGCATTCTTGTTGCGTTCTGGCTGTAATTTAACAGTCGAAATAAATTTATGGGATTTTTATTCGTGCAGCGAATTAATTGAAACGAAGAAAACAAGGGTTGGGGGTGGCTGGTGTTGGGATTGCTTTTATAAATTGTGATTCGTGAATCGATAGAAGCAAAGAAATCGATTTTGGAGCGTTTAAGAAT